>CAWUDS030001643.1:0-82968 GCA_963859935.3 Lathyrus sativus | reverse complement strand
TTTATCTTATGTCTTTTGAATCTACTCTCACAAAATATTCATGTATAAAATATTTTTTGTAATTTCAAGTGAAACATATTTTTTAAAACCCTAACACATCTATTTTATTCGTCTTTAAAACAAAAATCATTAAAAAATATTTAAGCAATAAGTCATGGAAAAGAGAATGCAAATAATATATATTTTATTTTAAATTGCACTTATTCATAATACTGTTTACAAAAATTTCTTACAAAAAGTAAGTTCCAAAGCTATATTCAATTGTACATTGTATTATTTTTATTGCACTCGAAGAAATGGAATTCATGAGTGAAAACAACAACAAGTTGTCTTCTCAAGATGAGTATAACATTGTCCACCTTTTCCAAATCCCTTGAGGCGGCAATCCAGGTCGCACGATGCAACGCAAGGCCCTATACAAACTCCTCCAGGAGGAACCAAAATACTGGTAACCAATCCTGAATCAACAAAAAGTTAAAATTAATATGGTGTGACATTGCTTCTTTATTTTTACATTAAAAATCTCAATTTAATGTTATTCCGACTTGTGAATCGACTAAACTATATTTGAATTTTTATTGAACTAGATATCTTATTTAAACAGACAATTAAAAAATTCAACTTCTTAAAAGAGTTAAAAATAATTTTTGAAACGAGCCTTTTTTTAATTTCTTTTAAAAATAAATTTGTAACATACATTTCAATAAAAAATATTTGGAGTTAGTAAACTGTATTTAAGAAATAAATTCAAAAATAAAAACAAAATTTCATTCTTACCTGAACTGACCATAAAAACAAGACATAGAACACCCAAAAGATAAAATTGATTGGTGTGACAGACCATTTTATAAGATTTCAACTTATATCATATTTCTTTGTAACGACTAAGGCTAACGTAACTTCTATTATATAGGCCTAAAAAACGTATTAGCATTATTATTTTATGATATCTCATTTGACTATTAACTTTATAAAAATTTATAAATTGAATATCAAAGTAAAATCAATATGAACACATTAATGATAGGTTAGACTTAAATAAATAAAGTAATCAATAAAATAAATTTGATTATTTTGAAAATAACTTTTATTTTCTATTGAATTTAAAAAGGAATATAAAATGATATTATTTATCAATGGTTTAATATCTATAATCAATTTTAAAAATTGAAATATTGCAAATACATTGAAAAATACTTAAACCTATGTGTAATATATAACTATAAACATCTATTTTGATTTTGTGCATTATTATTATAATAATAATTAAAAAATTTGTAATAGAAATATATTACACCATTTTTTTTCCAATGGCAAAAAACGTGGTCAAATTACATAGCAGTTATTTTATTTTTCTTCAAATTATGACTTTGTTTTAAAACTAAACGATTAAACTTCACATGAATGTTCGAACACGAGACTTTTTTAACATCAAATTATTTCTTTGAATTATAAAATATTTTAATATTAGCTTTAATAATTTATAATTTATTCAATGATCTTTTATGCGTAAATAATCTAATGAACTTATGGCGTCCTTGGTTTTTCAATTTATCAAAACTCAATGTCTTTTTCCTTTATTTATAGAACATAGTTTTTGAGCTCTCAATTAACCAATAAGTTTTTTCTATTTATTTATTTATATTATGCTAGGATGATAAAAAATAGTTACTCTTGGCACAGTTAAGTATATGATAAGTTATTATTGTAGTTTAACAAACTGTTGACCCGTTAAACCAGCTTACTTTAAAGTTGTGTAGGGACATCCAATCACAACGGTGCATACTTGAACCCATACCATCCTTGTTATTTTTAACATTGGAGTGTGAAACTTCAACGACTATAAGTATACTTTGTTCAAAAATTATTTGGAACACCTTTTCCTCCTTTGATTAAATTTATTAGATGTTGCCGTTATTTTGTTATATGTTTTTATGTTGCTGTTAGGCTTTCTTCAAATTAATTTGTATATGCGTTTTGACCTCTTTTGTTTTGTGCAGATGATTATGTTTAGAATTTTGAATTTAAAGAATAAACTTCTAAAATTATGAAATTTTGTTTTTTTTGTAGGTTTCATAATTTTTTTAGAGACCAAGTTATATGTTCGGCCGGTTTAAAAACTTTATTATTTTGTTATAGGGCCTGGTTTATTCAACCGACTTATTTGACTTTATCCGATTTAGTTATGCAGTTTGACCAATGAAACAATAATTCAATACGCTCAATGGTTTGATGACCCCTCCGATTTTTAAAACATTAATTTAAAGATCTAACTAATCCACAAGCCAATATTTTTATTAAATAAACATCATTAGTAGGACTCGAATACTAATTTTCTTCAAAACATAATTTAAAATATACTTCTTCAACCATAAATTTGACCAAACACTTAATTACCTCTTATTGAGAATTTAAAATTAAAATATTTGCATAACTCAAATGAATTATTTATCTTATCTCTTTTGAATCTACTCTCACAAAATATTCATGTATAAAATAATTTTTGTGATTTCAAGTGAAATATATTTTTTAAAACCCTAACACATCTATTTTATTCGTCTTTAAAACAAAAATAATTAAAAAATATTTAAGCAATAAGTCATGGAAAAGAGAATGCAAATAATATATATTTTATTTTAAATTGCACTTATTCATAATACTGTTTACAAAAATTTCTTACAAAAAGTAAGTTCCAAAGCTATATTCAATTGTACATTGTATTATTTTTATTGCACTCGAAGAAATGGAATTCATGAGTGAAAACAACAACAAGTTGTCTTCTCAAGATGAGTATAACATTGTCCACCTTTTCCAAATCCCTTGAGGCGGCAATCCAGGTCGCACGATGCAACGCAAGGCCCTATACAAACTCCTCCAGGAGGAACCAAAATACTGGTAACCAATCCTGAATCAACAAAAAGTTAAAATTAATATGGTGTGACATTGCTTCTTTATTTTTACATTAAAAATCTCAATTTAATGTTATTCCGACTTGTGAATCGACTAAACTATATTTGAATTTTTATTGAACTAGATATCTTATTTAAACAGACAATTAAAAAATTCAACTTCTTAAAAGAGTTAAAAATAATTTTTGAAACGAGCCTTTTTTTAATTTCTTTTAAAAATAAATTAGTAACATACATTTCAATAAAAAAATATTTGGAGTTAGTAAACTGTATTTAAGAAATAAATTCAAAAATAAAAACAAAATTTCATTCTTACCTGAACTGACCATAAAAACAAGACATAGAACACCCAAAAGATAAAATTGATTGGTGTGACAGACCATTTTATAAGATTTCAACTTATATGATATTTCTTTGTAACGACTAAGGCTAACGTAACCTCTATTATATAGGCCTAAAAAACGTATTAGCATTATTATTTTATGATATCTCATTTGACTATTAACTTTATAAAAATTTATAAATTGAATATCAAAGTAAAATCAATATGAACACATTAATGATAGGTTAGACTTAAATAAATAAAGTAATCAATAAAATAAATTTGATAATTTTGAAAATAACTTTCATTTTCTATTGAATTTAAAAAGGAATATAAAATGATATTATTTATCAATGGTTTAATATCTATAATCAATTTTAAAAATTGAAATATTACAAATACATTGAAAAATACTTAAACCTATGTGTAATATATAACTATAAACATCTATTTTGATTTTGTGCATTATTATTATAATAATAATTAAAAAATTTGTAATAGAAATATATTACACCATTTTTTTTCCAATGGCAAAAAACATGGTCAAATTACATAGCAGTTATTTTATTTTTCTTCAAATTACGACTTTGTTTTAAAACTAAACGATTAAACTTCACATGAATGTTCGAACACGAGACTTTTTTAACATCAGATTATTTCTTTAAATTATAAAATATTTTTTTATTAGCTTTAATAATTTATAATTTATTCAATGATCTTTTATGCGTAAATAATCTAATGAAATTATGGCGTCCTTGGTTTTTCAATTTATCAAAACTCAATGTCTTTTTCCTTTATTTATAGAACATAGTTTTTGAGCTCTCAATTAACCAATAAGTTTTTTCTATTTATTTATTTATATTATGCTAGGATGATAAAAATAGTTACTCTTGGCACAGTTAAGTATATGATAAGTTATTATTGTAGTTTAACAAATTGTTGACCCGTTAAACCAGCTTACTTTAAAGTTGTGTAGGGACATCCAATCACAACGGTGCATACTTGAACCCATACCATCCTTGTTATTTTTAACATTGGAGTGTGAAATTTCAACGACTATAAGTATACTTTGTTCAAAAATTATTTGGAACACCTTTTCCTCCTTTGATTAAATTTATTAGACGTTGCCGTTATTTTGTTATATGTTTTTATGTTGCTGTTAGGCTTTCTTCAAAATTAATTTGTATATGCGTTTTGACCTCTTTTGTTTTGTGCAGATGATTATGTTTAGAATTTTGAATTTAAAGAATAAACTTCTAAAATTATGAAATTTTGTTTTTTTTGTAGGTTTCATAATTTTTTTAGAGACCAAGTTATATGTTCGGCCGGTTTAAAAACTTTATTATTTTGTTATAGGGCCTGGTTTATTCAACCGACTTATTTGACTTTATCCGATTTAGTTATGCAGTTTGACCAATGAAACAATAATTCAATACGCTCAATGGTTTGATGACCCCTCCGATTTTTAAAACATTAATTTAAAGATCTAACTAATCCACAAGCCAATATTTTTATTAAATAAACATCATTAGTAGGACTCGAATACTAATTTTCTTCAAAACATAATTTAAAATATACTTCTTCAACCATAAATTTGACCAAACACTTAATTACCTCTTATTGAGAATTTAAAATTAAAATATTTGCATAACTCAAATGAATTATTTATCTTATCTCTTTTGAATCTACTCTCACAAAATATTCATGTATAAAATAATTTTTGTGATTTCAAGTGAAATATATTTTTTAAAACCCTAACACATCTATTTTATTCGTCTTTAAAACAAAAATAATTAAAAAATATTTAAGCAATAAGTCATGGAAAAGAGAATGCAAATAATATATATTTTATTTTAAATTGCACTTATTCATAATACTGTTTACAAAAATTTCTTACAAAAAGTAAGTTCCAAAGCTATATTCAATTGTACATTGTATTATTTTTATTGCACTCGAAGAAATGGAATTCATGAGTGAAAACAACAACAAGTTGTCTTCTCAAGATGAGTATAACATTGTCCACCTTTTCCAAATCCCTTGAGGCGGCAATCCAGGTCGCACGATGCAACGCAAGGCCCTATACAAACTCCTCCAGGAGGAACCAAAATACTGGTAACCAATCCTGAATCAACAAAAAGTTAAAATTAATATGGTGTGACATTGCTTCTTTATTTTTACATTAAAAATCTCAATTTAATGTTATTCCGACTTGTGAATCGACTAAACTATATTTGAATTTTTATTGAACTAGATATCTTATTTAAACAGACAATTAAAAAATTCAACTTCTTAAAAGAGTTAAAAATAATTTTTGAAACGAGCCTTTTTTTAATTTCTTTTAAAAATAAATTAGTAACATACATTTCAATAAAAAAATATTTGGAGTTAGTAAACTGTATTTAAGAAATAAATTCAAAAATAAAAACAAAATTTCATTCTTACCTGAACTGACCATAAAAACAAGACATAGAACACCCAAAAGATAAAATTGATTGGTGTGACAGACCATTTTATAAGATTTCAACTTATATGATATTTCTTTGTAACGACTAAGGCTAACGTAACCTCTATTATATAGGCCTAAAAAACGTATTAGCATTATTATTTTATGATATCTCATTTGACTATTAACTTTATAAAAATTTATAAATTGAATATCAAAGTAAAATCAATATGAACACATTAATGATAGGTTAGACTTAAATAAATAAAGTAATCAATAAAATAAATTTGATAATTTTGAAAATAACTTTCATTTTCTATTGAATTTAAAAAGGAATATAAAATGATATTATTTATCAATGGTTTAATATCTATAATCAATTTTAAAAATTGAAATATTACAAATACATTGAAAAATACTTAAACCTATGTGTAATATATAACTATAAACATCTATTTTGATTTTGTGCATTATTATTATAATAATAATTAAAAAATTTGTAATAGAAATATATTACACCATTTTTTTTCCAATGGCAAAAAACATGGTCAAATTACATAGCAGTTATTTTATTTTTCTTCAAATTACGACTTTGTTTTAAAACTAAACGATTAAACTTCACATGAATGTTCGAACACGAGACTTTTTTAACATCAGATTATTTCTTTAAATTATAAAATATTTTTTTATTAGCTTTAATAATTTATAATTTATTCAATGATCTTTTATGCGTAAATAATCTAATGAAATTATGGCGTCCTTGGTTTTTCAATTTATCAAAACTCAATGTCTTTTTCCTTTATTTATAGAACATAGTTTTTGAGCTCTCAATTAACCAATAAGTTTTTTCTATTTATTTATTTATATTATGCTAGGATGATAAAAATAGTTACTCTTGGCACAGTTAAGTATATGATAAGTTATTATTGTAGTTTAACAAATTGTTGACCCGTTAAACCAGCTTACTTTAAAGTTGTGTAGGGACATCCAATCACAACGGTGCATACTTGAACCCATACCATCCTTGTTATTTTTAACATTGGAGTGTGAAATTTCAACGACTATAAGTATACTTTGTTCAAAAATTATTTGGAACACCTTTTCCTCCTTTGATTAAATTTATTAGACGTTGCCGTTATTTTGTTATATGTTTTTATGTTGCTGTTAGGCTTTCTTCAAAATTAATTTGTATATGCGTTTTGACCTCTTTTGTTTTGTGCAGATGATTATGTTTAGAATTTTGAATTTAAAGAATAAACTTCTAAAATTATGAAATTTTGTTTTTTTTGTAGGTTTCATAATTTTTGTAGAGACCAAGTTATATGTTCGGCCGGTTTAAAAACTTTATTATTTTGTTATAGGGCCTGGTTTATTCAACCGACTTATTTGACTTTATCCGATTTAGTTATGCAGTTTGACCAATGAAACAATAATTCAATACGCTCAATGGTTTGATGACCCCTCCGATTTTTAAAACATTAATTTAAAGATCTAACTAATCCACAAGCCAATATTTTTATTAAATAAACATCATTAGTAGGACTCGAATACTAATTTTCTTCAAAACATAATTTAAAATATACTTCTTCAACCATAAATTTGACCAAAAACTTAATTACCTCTTATTGAGAATTTAAAATTAAAATATTTGCATAACTCAAATGAATTATTTATCTTATCTCTTTTGAATCTACTCTCACAAAATATTCATGTATAAAATAATTTTTGTGATTTCAAGTGAAATATATTTTTTAAAACCCTAACACATCTATTTTATTCGTCTTTAAAACAAAAATAATTAAAAAATATTTAAGCAATAAGTCATGGAAAAGAGAATGCAAATAATATATATTTTATTTTAAATTGCACTTATTCATAATACTGTTTACAAAAATTTCTTACAAAAAGTAAGTTCCAAAGCTATATTCAATTGTACATTGTATTAGTTTTATTGCACTCGAAGAAATGGAATTCATGAGTGAAAACAACAACAAGTTGTCTTCTCAAAATGAGTATAACATTGTCCACCTTTTCCAAATCCCTTGAGGCGGCAATCCAGGTCGCACGATGCAACGCAAGGCCCTATACAAACTCCTCCAGGAGGAACCAAAATACTGGTAACCAATCCTGAATCAACAAAAAGTTAAAATTAATATGGTGTGACATTGCTTCTTTATTTTTACATTAAAAATCTCAATTTAATGTTATTCCGACTTGTGAATCGACTAAACTATATTTGAATTTTTATTGAACTAGATATCTTATTTAAACAGACAATTAAAAAATTCAACTTCTTAAAAGAGTTAAAAATAATTTTTGAAACGAGCCTTTTTTTAATTTCTTTTAAAAATAAATTAGTAACATACATTTCAATAAAAAAATATTTGGAGTTAGTAAACTGTATTTAAGAAATAAATTCAAAAATAAAAACAAAATTTCATTCTTACCTGAACTGACCATAAAAACAAGACATAGAACACCCAAAAGATAAAATTGATTGGTGTGACAGACCATTTTATAAGATTTCAACTTATATGATATTTCTTTGTAACGACTAAGGCTAACGTAACTTCTATTATATAGGCCTAAAAAACGTATTAGCATTATTATTTTATGATATCTCATTTGACTATTAACTTTATAAAAATTTATAAATTGAATATCAAAGTAAAATCAATATGAACACATTAATGATAGGTTAGACTTAAATAAATAAAGTAATCAATAAAATAAATTTGATAATTTTGAAAATAACTTTCATTTTCTATTGAATTTAAAAAGGAATATAAAATGATATTATTTATCAATGGTTTAATATCTATAATCAATTTTAAAAATTGAAATATTACAAATACATTGAAAAATACTTAAACCTATGTGTAATATATAACTATAAACATCTATTTTGATTTTGTGCATTATTATTATAATAAAAATTAAAAAATTTGTAATAGAAATATATTACACCATTTTTTTTCCAATGGCAAAAAACGTGGTCAAATTACTTAGCAGTTATTTTATTTTTCTTCAAATTACGACTTTGTTTTAAAACTAAACGATTAAACTTCACATGAATGTTCGAACACGAGACTTTTTTAACATCAGATTATTTCTTTAAATTATAAAATATTTTTTTATTAGCTTTAATAATTTATAATTTATTCAATGATCTTTTATGCGTAAATAATCTAATGAAATTATGGCGTCCTTGGTTTTTCAATTTATCAAAACTCAATGTCTTTTTCCTTTATTTATAGAACATAGTTTTTGAGCTCTCAATTAACCAATAAGTTTTTTCTATTTATTTATTTATATTATGCTAGGATGATAAAAATAGTTACTCTTGGCACAGTTAAGTATATGATAAGTTATTATTGTAGTTTAACAAACTGTTGACCCGTTAAACCAGCTTACTTTAAAGTTGTGTAGGGACATCCAATCACAACGGTGCATACTTGAACCCATACCATCCTTGTTATTTTTAACATTGGAGTGTGAAATTTCAACGACTATAAGTATACTTTGTTCAAAAATTATTTGGAACACCTTTTCCTCCTTTGATTAAATTTATTAGACGTTGCCGTTATTTTGTTATATGTTTTTATGTTGCTGTTAGGCTTTCTTCAAAATTAATTTGTATATGCGTTTTGACCTCTTTTGTTTTGTGCAGATGATTATGTTTAGAATTTTGAATTTAAAGAATAAACTTCTAAAATTATGAAATTTTGTTTTTTTTGTAGGTTTCATAATTTTTGTAGAGACCAAGTTATATGTTCGGCCGGTTTAAAAACTTTATTATTTTGTTATAGGGCCTGGTTTATTCAACCGACTTATTTGACTTAATCCGATTTAGTTATGCAGTTTGACCAATGAAACAATAATTCAATACGCTCAATGGTTTGATGACCCCTCCGATTTTTAAAACATTAATTTAAAGATCTAACTAATCCACAAGCCAATATTTTTATTAAATAAACATCATTAGTAGGACTCAAATACTAATTTTCTTCAAAACATAATTTAAAATATACTTCTTCAACCATAAATTTGACCAAACACTTAATTACCTCTTATTGAGAATTTAAAATTAAAATATTTGCATAACTCAAATGAATTATTTATCTTATCTCTTTTGAATCTACTCTCACAAAATATTCATGTATAAAATAATTTTTGTGATTTCAAGTGAAATATATTTTTTAAAACCCTAACACATCTATTTTATTCGTCTTTAAAACAAAAATAATTAAAAAATATTTAAGCAATAAGTCATGGAAAAGAGAATGCAAATAATATATATTTTATTTTAAATTACACTTATTCATAATACTGTTTACAAAAATTTCTTACAAAAAGTAAGTTCCAAAGCTATATTCAGTTGTACATTGTATTATTTTTATTGCACTCGAAGAAATGGAATTCATGAGTGAAAACAACAACAAGTTGTCTTCTCAAGATGAGTATAACATTGTCCACCTTTTCCAAATCCCTTGAGGCGGCAATCCAGGTCGCACGATGCAACGCAAAGCCCTATACAAACTCCTCCAGGAGGAACCAAAATACTGGTAACCAATCCTGAATCAACAAAAAGTTAAAATTAATATGGTGTGACATTGCTTCTTTATTTTTACATTAAAAATCTCAATTTAATGTTATTCCGACTTGTGAATCGACTAAACTATATTTGAATTTTTATTGAACTAGATATCTTATTTAAACAGACAATTAAAAAATTCAACTTCTTAAAAGAGTTAAAAATAATTTTTGAAACGAGCCTTTTTTTAATTTCTTTTAAAAATAAATTAGTAACATACATTTCAATAAAAAAATATTTGGAGTTAGTAAACTGTATTTAAGAAATAAATTCAAAAATAAAAACAAAATTTCATTCTTACCTGAACTGACCATAAAAACAAGACATAGAACACCCAAAAGATAAAATTGATTGGTGTGACAGACCATTTTATAAGATTTCAACTTATATGATATTTCTTTGTAACGACTAAGGCTAACATAACTTCTATTATATAGGCCTAAAAAACGTATTAGCATTATTATTTTATGATATCTCATTTGACTATTAACTTTATAAAAATTTATAAATTGAATATCAAAGTAAAATCAATATGAACACATTAATGATAGGTTAGACTTAAATAAATAAAGTAATCAATAAAATAAATTTGATAATTTTGAAAATAACTTTCATTTTCTATTGAATTTAAAAAGGAATATAAAATAATATTATTTATCAATGGTTTAATATCTATAATCAATTTTAAAAATTGAAATATTACAAATACATTGAAAAATACTTAAACCTATGTGTAATATATAACTATAAACATCTATTTTGATTTTGTGCATTATTATTATAATAAAAATTAAAAAATTTGTAATAGAAATATATTACACCATTTTTTTTCCAATGGCAAAAAACATGGTCAAATTACATAGCAGTTATTTTATTTTTCTTCAAATTACGACTTTGTTTTAAAACTAAACGATTAAACTTCACATGAATGTTCGAACACGAGACTTTTTTAACATCAGATTATTTCTTTAAATTATAAAATATTTTTTTATTAGCTTTAATAATTTATAATTTATTCAATGATCTTTTATGCGTAAATAATCTAATGAAATTATGGCGTCCTTGGTTTTTCAATTTATCAAAACTCAATGTCTTTTTCCTTTATTTATAGAACATAGTTTTTGAGCTCTCAATTAACCAATAAGTTTTTTCTATTTATTTATTTATATTATGCTAGGATGATAAAAATAGTTACTCTTGGCACAGTTAAGTATATGATAAGTTATTATTGTAGTTTAACAAACTGTTGACCCGTTAAACCAGCTTACTTTAAAGTTGTGTAGGGACATCCAATCACAACGGTGCATACTTGAACCCATACCATCCTTGTTATTTTTAACATTGGAGTGTGAAATTTCAACGACTATAAGTATACTTTGTTCAAAAATTATTTGGAACACCTTTTCCTCCTTTGATTAAATTTATTAGACGTTGCCGTTATTTTGTTATATGTTTTTATGTTGCTGTTAGGCTTTCTTCAAAATTAATTTGTATATGCGTTTTGACCTCTTTTGTTTTGTGCAGATGATTATGTTTAGAATTTTGAATTTAAAGAATAAACTTCTAAAATTATGAAATTTTGTTTTTTTTGTAGGTTTCATAATTTTTTTAGAGACCAAGTTATATGTTCGGCCGGTTTAAAAACTTTATTATTTTGTTATAGGGCCTGGTTTATTCAACCGACTTATTTGACTTAATCCGATTTAGTTATGCAGTTTGACCAATGAAACAATAATTCAATACGCTCAATGGTTTGATGACCCCTCCGATTTTTAAAACATTAATTTAAAGATCTAACTAATCCACAAGCCAATATTTTTATTAAATAAACATCATTAGTAGGACTCGAATACTAATTTTCTTCAAAACATAATTTAAAATATACTTCTTCAACCATAAATTTGACCAAACACTTAATTACCTCTTATTGAGAATTTAAAATTAAAATATTTGCATAACTCAAATGAATTATTTATCTTATCTCTTTTGAATCTACTCTCACAAAATATTCATGTATAAAATAATTTTTGTGATTTCAAGTGAAATATATTTTTTAAAACCCTAACACATCTATTTTATTCGTCTTTAAAACAAAAATAATTAAAAAATATTTAAGCAATAAGTCATGGAAAAGAGAATGCAAATAATATATATTTTATTTTAAATTGCACTTATTCATAATACTGTTTACAAAAATTTCTTACAAAAAGTAAGTTCCAAAGCTATATTCAATTGTACATTGTATTATTTTTATTGCTCTCGAAGAAATGGAATTCATGAGTGAAAACAACAACAAGTTGTCTTCTCAAGATGAGTATAACATTGTCCACCTTTTCCAAATCCCTTGAGGCGGCAATCCAGGTCGCACGATGCAACGCAAGGCCCTATACAAACTCCTCCAGGAGGAACCAAAATACTGGTAACCAATCCTGAATCAACAAAAAGTTAAAATTAATATGGTGTGACATTGCTTCTTTATTTTTACATTAAAAATCTCAATTTAATGTTATTCCGACTTGTGAATCGACTAAACTATATTTGAATTTTTATTGAACTAGATATCTTATTTAAACAGACAATTAAAAAATTCAACTTCTTAAAAGAGTTAAAAATAATTTTTGAAACGAGCCTTTTTTTAATTTCTTTTAAAAATAAATTAGTAACATACATTTCAATAAAAAAATATTTGGAGTTAGTAAACTGTATTTAAGAAATAAATTCAAAAATAAAAACAAAATTTCATTCTTACCTGAACTGACCATAAAAACAAGACATAGAACACCCAAAAGATAAAATTGATTGGTGTGACAGACCATTTTATAAGATTTCAACTTATATGATATTTCTTTGTAACGACTAAGGCTAACGTAACTTCTATTATATAGGCCTAAAAAACGTATTAGCATTATTATTTTATGATATCTCATTTGACTATTAACTTTATAAAAATTTATAAATTGAATATCAAAGTAAAATCAATATGAACACATTAATGATAGGTTAGACTTAAATAAATAAAGTAATCAATAAAATAAATTTGATAATTTTGAAAATAACTTTCATTTTCTATTGAATTTAAAAAGGAATATAAAATGATATTATTTATCAATGGTTTAATATCTATAATCAATTTTAAAAATTGAAATATTACAAATACATTGAAAAATACTTAAACCTATGTGTAATATATAACTATAAACATCTATTTTGATTTTGTGCATTATTATTATAATAAAAATTAAAAAATTTGTAATAGAAATATATTACACCATTTTTTTTCCAATGGCAAAAAACGTGGTCAAATTACATAGCAGTTATTTTATTTTTCTTCAAATTACGACTTTGTTTTAAAACTAAACGATTAAACTTCACATGAATGTTCGAACACGAGACTTTTTTAACATCAGATTATTTCTTTAAATTATAAAATATTTTTTATTAGCTTTAATAATTTATAATTTATTCAATGATCTTTTATGCGTAAATAATCTAATGAAATTATGGCGTCCTTGGTTTTTCAATTTATCAAAACTCAATGTCTTTTTCCTTTATTTATAGAACATAGTTTTTGAGCTCTCAATTAACCAATAAGTTTTTTCTATTTATTTATTTATATTATGCTAGGATGATAAAAATAGTTACTCTTGGCACAGTTAAGTATATGATAAGTTATTATTGTAGTTTAACAAACTGTTGACCCGTTAAACCAGCTTACTTTAAAGTTGTGTAGGGACATCCAATCACAACGGTGCATACTTGAACCCATACCATCCTTGTTATTTTTAACATTGGAGTGTGAAATTTCAACGACTATAAATATACTTTGTTCAAAAATTATTTGGAACACCTTTTCCTCCTTTGATTAAATTTATTAGACGTTGCCGTTATTTTGTTATATGTTTTTATGTTGCTGTTAGGCTTTCTTCAAAATTAATTTGTATATGCGTTTTGACCTCTTTTGTTTTGTGCAGATGATTATGTTTAGAATTTTGAATTTAAAGAATAAACTTCTAAAATTATGAAATTTTGTTTTTTTTGTAGGTTTCATAATTTTTTTAGAGACCAAGTTATATGTTCGGCCGGTTTAAAAACTTTATTATTTTGTTATAGGGCCTGGTTTATTCAACCGACTTATTTGACTTAATCCGATTTAGTTATGCAGTTTGACCAATGAAACAATAATTCAATACGCTCAATGGTTTGATGACCCCTCCGATTTTTAAAACATTAATTTAAAGATCTAACTAATCCACAAGCCAATATTTTTATTAAATAAACATCATTAGTAGGACTCGAATACTAATTTTCTTCAAAACATAATTTAAAATATACTTCTTCAACCATAAATTTGACCAAACACTTAATTACCTCTTATTGAGAATTTAAAATTAAAATATTTGCATAACTCAAATGAATTATTTATCTTATCTCTTTTGAATCTACTCTCACAAAATATTCATGTATAAAATAATTTTTGTGATTTCAAGTGAAATATATTTTTTAAAACCCTAACACATCTATTTTATTCGTCTTTAAAACAAAAATAATTAAAAAATATTTAAGCAATAAGTCATGGAAAAGAGAATGCAAATAATATATATTTTATTTTAAATTGCACTTATTCATAATACTGTTTACAAAAATTTCTTACAAAAAGTAAGTTCCAAAGCTATATTCAATTGTACATTGTATTATTTTTATTGCACTCGAAGAAATGGAATTCATGAGTGAAAACAACAACAAGTTGTCTTCTCAAGATGAGTATAACATTGTCCACCTTTTCCAAATCCCTTGAGGCGGCAATCCAGGTCGCACGATGCAACGCAAGGCCCTATACAAACTCCTCCAGGAGGAACCAAAATACTGGTAACCAATCCTGAATCAACAAAAAGTTAAAATTAATATGGTGTGACATTGCTTCTTTATTTTTACATTAAAAATCTCAATTTAATGTTATTCCGACTTGTGAATCGACTAAACTATATTTGAATTTTTATTGAACTAGATATCTTATTTAAACAGACAATTAAAAAATTCAACTTCTTAAAAGAGTTAAAAATAATTTTTGAAACGAGCCTTTTTTTAATTTCTTTTAAAAATAAATTAGTAACATACATTTCAATAAAAAAATATTTGGAGTTAGTAAACTGTATTTAAGAAATAAATTCAAAAATAAAAACAAAATTTCATTCTTACCTGAACTGACCATAAAAACAAGACATAGAACACCCAAAAGATAAAATTGATTGGTGTGACAGACCATTTTATAAGATTTCAACTTATATGATATTTCTTTGTAACGACTAAGGCTAACGTAACTTCTATTATATAGGCCTAAAAAACGTATTAGCATTATTATTTTATGATATCTCATTTGACTATTAACTTTATAAAAATTTATAAATTGAATATCAAAGTAAAATCAATATGAACACATTAATGATAGGTTAGACTTAAATAAATAAAGTAATCAATAAAATAAATTTGATAATTTTGAAAATAACTTTCATTTTCTATTGAATTTAAAAAGGAATATAAAATGATATTATTTATCAATGGTTTAATATCTATAATCAATTTTAAAAATTGAAATATTACAAATACATTGAAAAATACTTAAACCTATGTGTAATATATAACTATAAACATCTATTTTGATTTTGTGCATTATTATTATAATAAAAATTAAAAAATTTGTAATAGAAATATATTACACCATTTTTTTTCCAATGGCAAAAAACGTGGTCAAATTACATAGCAGTTATTTTATTTTTCTTCAAATTACGACTTTGTTTTAAAACTAAACGATTAAACTTCACATGAATGTTCGAACACGAGACTTTTTTAACATCAGATTATTTCTTTAAATTATAAAATATTTTTTTATTAGCTTTAATAATTTATAATTTATTCAATGATCTTTTATGCGTAAATAATCTAATGAAATTATGGCGTCCTTGGTTTTTCAATTTATCAAAACTCAATGTCTTTTTCCTTTATTTATAGAACATAGTTTTTGAGCTCTCAATTAACCAATAAGTTTTTTCTATTTATTTATTTATATTATGCTAGGATGATAAAAATAGTTACTCTTGGCACAGTTAAGTATATGATAAGTTATTATTGTAGTTTAACAAACTGTTGACCCGTTAAACCAGCTTACTTTAAAGTTGTGTAGGGACATCCAATCACAACGGTGCATACTTGAACCCATACCATCCTTGTTATTTTTAACATTGGAGTGTGAAATTTCAACGACTATAAATATACTTTGTTCAAAAATTATTTGGAACACCTTTTCCTCCTTTGATTAAATTTATTAGACGTTGCCGTTATTTTGTTATATGTTTTTATGTTGCTGTTAGGCTTTCTTCAAAATTAATTTGTATATGCGTTTTGACCTCTTTTGTTTTGTGCAGATGATTATGTTTAGAATTTTGAATTTAAAGAATAAACTTCTAAAATTATGAAATTTTGTTTTTTTTGTAGGTTTCATAATTTTTTTAGAGACCAAGTTATATGTTCGGCCGGTTTAAAAACTTTATTATTTTGTTATAGGGCCTGGTTTATTCAACCGACTTATTTGACTTAATCCGATTTAGTTATGCAGTTTGACCAATGAAACAATAATTCAATACGCTCAATGGTTTGATGACCCCTCCGATTTTTAAAACATTAATTTAAAGATCTAACTAATCCACAAGCCAATATTTTTATTAAATAAACATCATTAGTAGGACTCGAATACTAATTTTCTTCAAAACATAATTTAAAATATACTTCTTCAACCATAAATTTGACCAAACACTTAATTACCTCTTATTGAGAATTTAAAATTAAAATATTTGCATAACTCAAATGAATTATTTATCTTATCTCTTTTGAATCTACTCTCACAAAATATTCATGTATAAAATAATTTTTGTGATTTCAAGTGAAATATATTTTTTAAAACCCTAACACATCTATTTTATTCGTCTTTAAAACAAAAATAATTAAAAAATATTTAAGCAATAAGTCATGGAAAAGAGAATGCAAATAATATATATTTTATTTTAAATTGCACTTATTCATAATACTGTTTACAAAAATTTCTTACAAAAAGTAAGTTCCAAAGCTATATTCAATTGTACATTGTATTATTTTTATTGCACTCGAAGAAATGGAATTCATGAGTGAAAACAACAACAAGTTGTCTTCTCAAGATGAGTATAACATTGTCCACCTTTTCCAAATCCCTTGAGGCGGCAATCCAGGTCGCACGATGCAACGCAAGGCCCTATACAAACTCCTCCAGGAGGAACCAAAATACTGGTAACCAATCCTGAATCAACAAAAAGTTAAAATTAATATGGTGTGACATTGCTTCTTTATTTTTACATTAAAAATCTCAATTTAATGTTATTCCGACTTGTGAATCGACTAAACTATATTTGAATTTTTATTGAACTAGATATCTTATTTAAACAGACAATTAAAAAATTCAACTTCTTAAAAGAGTTAAAAATAATTTTTGAAACGAGCCTTTTTTTAATTTCTTTTAAAAATAAATTAGTAACATACATTTCAATAAAAAAATATTTGGAGTTAGTAAACTGTATTTAAGAAATAAATTCAAAAATAAAAACAAAATTTCATTCTTACCTGAACTGACCATAAAAACAAGACATAGAACACCCAAAAGATAAAATTGATTGGTGTGACAGACCATTTTATAAGATTTCAACTTATATCATATTTCTTTGTAACGACTAAGGCTAACGTAACTTCTATTATATAGGCCTAAAAAACGTATTAGCATTATTATTTTATGATATCTCATTTGACTATTAACTTTATAAAAATTTATAAATTGAATATCAAAGTAAAATCAATATGAACACATTAATGATAGGTTAGACTTAAATAAATAAAGTAATCAATAAAATAAATTTGATAATTTTGAAAATAACTTTCATTTTCTATTGAATTTAAAAAGGAATATAAAATGATATTATTTATCAATGGTTTAATATCTATAATCAATTTTAAAAATTGAAATATTACAAATACATTGAAAAATACTTAAACCTATGTGTAATATATAACTATAAACATCTATTTTGATTTTGTGCATTATTATTATAATAAAAATTAAAAAATTTGTAATAGAAATATATTACACCATTTTTTTTCCAATGGCAAAAAACGTGGTCAAATTACATAGCAGTTATTTTATTTTTCTTCAAATTACGACTTTGTTTTAAAACTAAACGATTAAACTTCACATGAATGTTCGAACACGAGACTTTTTTAACATCAGATTATTTCTTTAAATTATAAAATATTTTTTATTAGCTTTAATAATTTATAATTTATTCAATGATCTTTTATGCGTAAATAATCTAATGAAATTATGGCGTCCTTGGTTTTTCAATTTATCAAAACTCAATGTCTTTTTCCTTTATTTATAGAACATAGTTTTTGAGCTCTCAATTAACCAATAAGTTTTTTCTATTTATTTATTTATATTATGCTAGGATGATAAAAATAGTTACTCTTGGCACAGTTAAGTATATGATAAGTTATTATTGTAGTTTAACAAACTGTTGACCCGTTAAACCAGCTTACTTTAAAGTTGTGTAGGGACATCCAATCACAACGGTGCATACTTGAACCCATACCATCCTTGTTATTTTTAACATTGGAGTGTGAAATTTCAACGACTATAAGTATACTTTGTTCAAAAATTATTTGGAACACCTTTTCCTCCTTTGATTAAATTTATTAGACGTTGCCGTTATTTTGTTATATGTTTTTATGTTGCTGTTAGGCTTTCTTCAAAATTAATTTGTATATGCGTTTTGACCTCTTTTGTTTTGTGCAGATGATTATGTTTAGAATTTTGAATTTAAAGAATAAACTTCTAAAATTATGAAATTTTGTTTTTTTTTGTAGGTTTCATAATTTTTTTAGAGACCAAGTTATATGTTCGGCCGGTTTAAAAACTTTATTATTTTGTTATAGGGCCTGGTTTATTCAACCGACTTATTTGACTTAATCCGATTTAGTTATGCAGTTTGACCAATGAAACAATAATTCAATACGCTCAATGGTTTGATGACCCCTCCGATTTTTAAAACATTAATTTAAAGATCTAACTAATCCACAAGCCAATATTTTTATTAAATAAACATCATTAGTAGGACTCGAATACTAATTTTCTTCAAAACATAATTTAAAATATACTTCTTCAACCATAAATTTGACCAAACACTTAATTACCTCTTATTGAGAATTTAAAATTAAAATATTTGCATAACTCAAATGAATTATTTATCTTATCTCTTTTGAATCTACTCTCACAAAATATTCATGTATAAAATAATTTTTGTGATTTCAAGTGAAATATATTTTTTAAAACCCTAACACATCTATTTTATTCGTCTTTAAAACAAAAATAATTAAAAAATATTTAAGCAATAAGTCATGGAAAAGAGAATGCAAATAATATATATTTTATTTTAAATTGCACTTATTCATAATACTGTTTACAAAAATTTCTTACAAAAAGTAAGTTCCAAAGCTATATTCAATTGTACATTGTATTATTTTTATTGCACTCGAAGAAATGGAATTCATGAGTGAAAACAACAACAAGTTGTCTTCTCAAGATGAGTATAACATTGTCCACCTTTTCCAAATCCCTTGAGGCGGCAATCCAGGTCGCACGATGCAACGCAAGGCCCTATACAAACTCCTCCAGGAGGAACCAAAATACTGGTAACCAATCCTGAATCAACAAAAAGTTAAAATTAATATGGTGTGACATTGCTTCTTTATTTTTACATTAAAAATCTCAATTTAATGTTATTCCGACTTGTGAATCGACTAAACTATATTTGAATTTTTATTGAACTAGATATCTTATTTAAACAGACAATTAAAAAATTCAACTTCTTAAAAGAGTTAAAAATAATTTTTGAAACGAGCCTTTTTTTAATTTCTTTTAAAAATAAATTAGTAACATACATTTCAATAAAAAAATATTTGGAGTTAGTAAACTGTATTTAAGAAATAAATTCAAAAATAAAAACAAAATTTCATTCTTACCTGAACTGACCATAAAAACAAGACATAGAACACCCAAAAGATAAAATTGATTGGTGTGACAGACCATTTTATAAGATTTCAACTTATATGATATTTCTTTGTAACGACTAAGGCTAACGTAACTTCTATTATATAGGCCTAAAAAACGTATTAGCATTACTATTTTATGATATCTCATTTGACTATTAACTTTATAAAAATTTATAAATTGAATATCAAAGTAAAATCAATATGAACACATTAATGATAGGTTAGACTTAAATAAATAAAGTAATCAATAAAATAAATTTGATAATTTTGAAAATAACTTTCATTTTCTATTGAATTTAAAAAGGAATATAAAATGATATTATTTATCAATGGTTTAATATCTATAATCAATTTTAAAAATTGAAATATTACAAATACATTGAAAAATACTTAAACCTATGTGTAATATATAACTATAAACATCTATTTTGATTTTGTGCATTATTATTATAATAAAAATTAAAAAATTTGTAATAGAAATATATTACACCATTTTTTTTCCAATGGCAAAAAACATGGTCAAATTACATAGCAGTTATTTTATTTTTCTTCAAATTACGACTTTGTTTTAAAACTAAACGATTAAACTTCACATGAATGTTCGAACACGAGACTTTTTTAACATCAGATTATTTCTTTAAATTATAAAATATTTTTTATTAGCTTTAATAATTTATAATTTATTCAATGATCTTTTATGCGTAAATAATCTAATGAAATTATGGCGTCCTTGGTTTTTCAATTTATCAAAACTCAATGTCTTTTTCCTTTATTTATAGAACATAGTTTTTGAGCTCTCAATTAACCAATAAGTTTTTTCTATTTATTTATTTATATTATGCTAGGATGATAAAAATAGTTACTCTTGGCACAGTTAAGTATATGATAAGTTATTATTGTAGTTTAACAAACTGTTGACCCGTTAAACCAGCTTACTTTAAAGTTGTGTAGGGACATCCAATCACAACGGTGCATACTTGAACCCATACCATCCTTGTTATTTTTAACATTGGAGTGTGAAATTTCAACGACTATAAGTATACTTTGTTCAAAAATTATTTGGAACACCTTTTCCTCCTTTGATTAAATTTATTAGACGTTGCCGTTATTTTGTTATATGTTTTTATGTTGCTGTTAGGCTTTCTTCAAAATTAATTTGTATATGCGTTTTGACCTCTTTTGTTTTGTGCAGATGATTATGTTTAGAATTTTGAATTTAAAGAATAAACTTCTAAAATTATGAAATTTTGTTTTTTTTGTAGGTTTCATAATTTTTGTAGAGACCAAGTTATATGTTCGGCCAGTTTAAAAACTTTATTATTTTGTTATAGGGCCTGGTTTATTCAACCGACTTATTTGACTTAATCCGATTTAGTTATGCAGTTTGACCAATGAAACAATAATTCAATACGCTCAATGGTTTGATGACCCCTCCGATTTTTAAAACATTAATTTAAAGATCTAACTAATCCACAAGCCAATATTTTTATTAAATAAACATCATTAGTAGGACTCGAATACTAATTTTCTTCAAAACATAATTTAAAATATACTTCTTCAACCATAAATTTGACCAAACACTTAATTACCTCTTATTGAGAATTTAAAATTAAAATATTTGCATAACTCAAATGAATTATTTATCTTATCTCTTTTGAATCTACTCTCACAAAATATTCATGTATAAAATAATTTTTGTGATTTCAAGTGAAATATATTTTTTAAAACCCTAACACATCTATTTTATTCGTCTTTAAAACAAAAATAATTAAAAAATATTTAAGCAATAAGTCATGGAAAAGAGAATGCAAATAATATATATTTTATTTTAAATTGCACTTATTCATAATACTGTTTACAAAAATTTCTTACAAAAAGTAAGTTCCAAAGCTATATTCAATTGTACATTGTATTATTTTTATTGCACTCGAAGAAATGGAATTCATGAGTGAAAACAACAACAAGTTGTCTTCTCAAGATGAGTATAACATTGTCCACCTTTTCCAAATCCCTTGAGGCGGCAATCCAGGTCGCACGATGCAACGCAAGGCCCTATACAAACTCCTCCAGGAGGAACCAAAATACTGGTAACCAATCCTGAATCAACAAAAAGTTAAAATTAATATGGTGTGACATTGCTTCTTTATTTTTACATTAAAAATCTCAATTTAATGTTATTCCGACTTGTGAATCGACTAAACTATATTTGAATTTTTATTGAACTAGATATCTTATTTAAACAGACAATTAAAAAATTCAACTTCTTAAAAGAGTTAAAAATAATTTTTGAAACGAGCCTTTTTTTAATTTCTTTTAAAAATAAATTAGTAACATACATTTCAATAAAAAAATATTTGGAGTTAGTAAACTGTATTTAAGAAATAAATTCAAAAATAAAAACAAAATTTCATTCTTACCTGAACTGACCATAAAAACAAGACATAGAACACCCAAAAGATAAAATTGATTGGTGTGACAGACCATTTTATAAGATTTCAACTTATATCATATTTCTTTGTAACGACTAAGGCTAACGTAACTTCTATTATATAGGCCTAAAAAACGTATTAGCATTATTATTTTATGATATCTCATTTGACTATTAACTTTATAAAAATTTATAAATTGAATATCAAAGTAAAATCAATATGAACACATTAATGATAGGTTAGACTTAAATAAATAAAGTAATCAATAAAATAAATTTGATAATTTTGAAAATAACTTTCATTTTCTATTGAATTTAAAAAGGAATATAAAATGATATTATTTATCAATGGTTTAATATCTATAATCAATTTTAAAAATTGAAATATTACAAATACATTGAAAAATACTTAAACCTATGTGTAATATATAACTATAAACATCTATTTTGATTTTGTGCATTATTATTATAATAAAAATTAAAAAATTTGTAATAGAAATATATTACACCATTTTTTTTCCAATGGCAAAAAACGTGGTCAAATTACATAGCAGTTATTTTATTTTTCTTCAAATTACGACTTTGTTTTAAAACTAAACGATTAAACTTCACATGAATGTTCGAACACGAGACTTTTTTAACATCAGATTATTTCTTTAAATTATAAAATATTTTTTATTAGCTTTAATAATTTATAATTTATTCAATGATCTTTTATGCGTAAATAATCTAATGAAATTATGGCGTCCTTGGTTTTTCAATTTATCAAAACTCAATGTCTTTTTCCTTTATTTATAGAACATAGTTTTTGAGCTCTCAATTAACCAATAAGTTTTTTCTATTTATTTATTTATATTATGCTAGGATGATAAAAATAGTTACTCTTGGCACAGTTAAGTATATGATAAGTTATTATTGTAGTTTAACAAACTGTTGACCCGTTAAACCAGCTTACTTTAAAGTTGTGTAGGGACATCCAATCACAACGGTGCATACTTGAACCCATACCATCCTTGTTATTTTTAACATTGGAGTGTGAAATTTCAACGACTATAAGTATACTTTGTTCAAAAATTATTTGGAACACCTTTTCCTCCTTTGATTAAATTTATTAGACGTTGCCGTTATTTTGTTATATGTTTTTATGTTGCTGTTAGGCTTTCTTCAAAATTAATTTGTATATGCGTTTTGACCTCTTTTGTTTTGTGCAGATGATTATGTTTAGAATTTTGAATTTAAAGAATAAACTTCTAAAATTATGAAATTTTGTTTTTTTTTGTAGGTTTCATAATTTTTTTAGAGACCAAGTTATATGTTCGGCCGGTTTAAAAACTTTATTATTTTGTTATAGGGCCTGGTTTATTCAACCGACTTATTTGACTTAATCCGATTTAGTTATGCAGTTTGACCAATGAAACAATAATTCAATACGCTCAATGGTTTGATGACCCCTCCGATTTTTAAAACATTAATTTAAAGATCTAACTAATCCACAAGCCAATATTTTTATTAAATAAACATCATTAGTAGGACTCGAATACTAATTTTCTTCAAAACATAATTTAAAATATACTTCTTCAACCATAAATTTGACCAAACACTTAATTACCTCTTATTGAGAATTTAAAATTAAAATATTTGCATAACTCAAATGAATTATTTATCTTATCTCTTTTGAATCTACTCTCACAAAATATTCATGTATAAAATAATTTTTGTGATTTCAAGTGAAATATATTTTTTAAAACCCTAACACATCTATTTTATTCGTCTTTAAAACAAAAATAATTAAAAAATATTTAAGCAATAAGTCATGGAAAAGAGAATGCAAATAATATATATTTTATTTTAAATTGCACTTATTCATAATACTGTTTACAAAAATTTCTTACAAAAAGTAAGTTCCAAAGCTATATTCAATTGTACATTGTATTATTTTTATTGCACTCGAAGAAATGGAATTCATGAGTGAAAACAACAACAAGTTGTCTTCTCAAGATGAGTATAACATTGTCCACCTTTTCCAAATCCCTTGAGGCGGCAATCCAGGTCGCACGATGCAACGCAAGGCCCTATACAAACTCCTCCAGGAGGAACCAAAATACTGGTAACCAATCCTGAATCAACAAAAAGTTAAAATTAATATGGTGTGACATTGCTTCTTTATTTTTACATTAAAAATCTCAATTTAATGTTATTCCGACTTGTGAATCGACTAAACTATATTTGAATTTTTATTGAACTAGATATCTTATTTAAACAGACAATTAAAAAATTCAACTTCTTAAAAGAGTTAAAAATAATTTTTGAAACGAGCCTTTTTTTAATTTCTTTTAAAAATAAATTAGTAACATACATTTCAATAAAAAAATATTTGGAGTTAGTAAACTGTATTTAAGAAATAAATTCAAAAATAAAAACAAAATTTCATTCTTACCTGAACTGACCATAAAAACAAGACATAGAACACCCAAAAGATAAAATTGATTGGTGTGACAGACCATTTTATAAGATTTCAACTTATATCATATTTCTTTGTAACGACTAAGGCTAACGTAACTTCTATTATATAGGCCTAAAAAACGTATTAGCATTACTATTTTATGATATCTCATTTGACTATTAACTTTATAAAAATTTATAAATTGAATATCAAAGTAAAATCAATATGAACACATTAATGATAGGTTAGACTTAAATAAATAAAGTAATCAATAAAATAAATTTGATAATTTTGAAAATAACTTTCATTTTCTATTGAATTTAAAAAGGAATATAAAATGATATTATTTATCAATGGTTTAATATCTATAATCAATTTTAAAAATTGAAATATTACAAATACATTGAAAAATACTTAAACCTATGTGTAATATATAACTATAAACATCTATTTTGATTTTGTGCATTATTATTATAATAAAAATTAAAAAATTTGTAATAGAAATATATTACACCATTTTTTTTCCAATGGCAAAAAACATGGTCAAATTACATAGCAGTTATTTTATTTTTCTTCAAATTACGACTTTGTTTTAAAACTAAACGATTAAACTTCACATGAATGTTCGAACACGAGACTTTTTTAACATCAGATTATTTCTTTAAATTATAAAATATTTTTTATTAGCTTTAATAATTTATAATTTATTCAATGATCTTTTATGCGTAAATAATCTAATGAAATTATGGCGTCCTTGGTTTTTCAATTTATCAAAACTCAATGTCTTTTTCCTTTATTTATAGAACATAGTTTTTGAGCTCTCAATTAACCAATAAGTTTTTTCTATTTATTTATTTATATTATGCTAGGATGATAAAAATAGTTACTCTTGGCACAGTTAAGTATATGATAAGTTATTATTGTAGTTTAACAAACTGTTGACCCGTTAAACCAGCTTACTTTAAAGTTGTGTAGGGACATCCAATCACAACGGTGCATACTTGAACCCATACCATCCTTGTTATTTTTAACATTGGAGTGTGAAATTTCAACGACTATAAGTATACTTTGTTCAAAAATTATTTGGAACACCTTTTCCTCCTTTGATTAAATTTATTAGACGTTGCCGTTATTTTGTTATATGTTTTTATGTTGCTGTTAGGCTTTCTTCAAAATTAATTTGTATATGCGTTTTGACCTCTTTTGTTTTGTGCAGATGATTATGTTTAGAATTTTGAATTTAAAGAATAAACTTCTAAAATTATGAAATTTTGTTTTTTTTGTAGGTTTCATAATTTTTGTAGAGACCAAGTTATATGTTCGGCCAGTTTAAAAACTTTATTATTTTGTTATAGGGCCTGGTTTATTCAACCGACTTATTTGACTTAATCCGATTTAGTTATGCAGTTTGACCAATGAAACAATAATTCAATACGCTCAATGGTTTGATGACCCCTCCGATTTTTAAAACATTAATTTAAAGATCTAACTAATCCACAAGCCAATATTTTTATTAAATAAACATCATTAGTAGGACTCGAATACTAATTTTCTTCAAAACATAATTTAAAATATACTTCTTCAACCATAAATTTGACCAAACACTTAATTACCTCTTATTGAGAATTTAAAATTAAAATATTTGCATAACTCAAATGAATTATTTATCTTATCTCTTTTGAATCTACTCTCACAAAATATTCATGTATAAAATAATTTTTGTGATTTCAAGTGAAATATATTTTTTAAAACCCTAACACATCTATTTTATTCGTCTTTAAAACAAAAATAATTAAAAAATATTTAAGCAATAAGTCATGGAAAAGAGAATGCAAATAATATATATTTTATTTTAAATTGCACTTATTCATAATACTGTTTACAAAAATTTCTTACAAAAAGTAAGTTCCAAAGCTATATTCAATTGTACATTGTATTATTTTTATTGCACTCGAAGAAATGGAATTCATGAGTGAAAACAACAACAAGTTGTCTTCTCAAGATGAGTATAACATTGTCCACCTTTTCCAAATCCCTTGAGGCGGCAATCCAGGTCGCACGATGCAACGCAAGGCCCTATACAAACTCCTCCAGGAGGAACCAAAATACTGGTAACCAATCCTGAATCAACAAAAAGTTAAAATTAATATGGTGTGACATTGCTTCTTTATTTTTACATTAAAAATCTCAATTTAATGTTATTCCGACTTGTGAATCGACTAAACTATATTTGAATTTTTATTGAACTAGATATCTTATTTAAACAGACAATTAAAAAATTCAACTTCTTAAAAGAGTTAAAAATAATTTTTGAAACGAGCCTTTTTTTAATTTCTTTTAAAAATAAATTAGTAACATACATTTCAATAAAAAAATATTTGGAGTTAGTAAACTGTATTTAAGAAATAAATTCAAAAATAAAAACAAAATTTCATTCTTACCTGAACTGACCATAAAAACAAGACATAGAACACCCAAAAGATAAAATTGATTGGTGTGACAGACCATTTTATAAGATTTCAACTTATATCATATTTCTTTGTAACGACTAAGGCTAACGTAACTTCTATTATATAGGCCTAAAAAACGTATTAGCATTATTATTTTATGATATCTCATTTGACTATTAACTTTATAAAAATTTATAAATTGAATATCAAAGTAAAATCAATATGAACACATTAATGATAGGTTAGACTTAAATAAATAAAGTAATCAATAAAATAAATTTGATAATTTTGAAAATAACTTTCATTTTCTATTGAATTTAAAAAGGAATATAAAATGATATTATTTATCAATGGTTTAATATCTATAATCAATTTTAAAAATTGAAATATTACAAATACATTGAAAAATACTTAAACCTATGTGTAATATATAACTATAAACATCTATTTTGATTTTGTGCATTATTATTATAATAAAAATTAAAAAATTTGTAATAGAAATATATTACACCATTTTTTTTCCAATGGCAAAAAACATGGTCAAATTACATAGCAGTTATTTTATTTTTCTTCAAATTACGACTTTGTTTTAAAACTAAACGATTAAACTTCACATGAATGTTCGAACACGAGACTTTTTTAACATCAGATTATTTCTTTAAATTATAAAATATTTTTTATTAGCTTTAATAATTTATAATTTATTCAATGATCTTTTATGCGTAAATAATCTAATGAAATTATGGCGTCCTTGGTTTTTCAATTTATCAAAACTCAATGTCTTTTTCCTTTATTTATAGAACATAGTTTTTGAGCTCTCAATTAACCAATAAGTTTTTTCTATTTATTTATTTATATTATGCTAGGATGATAAAAATAGTTACTCTTGGCACAGTTAAGTATATGATAAGTTATTATTGTAGTTTAACAAACTGTTGACCCGTTAAACCAGCTTACTTTAAAGTTGTGTAGGGACATCCAATCACAACGGTGCATACTTGAACCCATACCATCCTTGTTATTTTTAACATTGGAGTGTGAAATTTCAACGACTATAAGTATACTTTGTTCAAAAATTATTTGGAACACCTTTTCCTCCTTTGATTAAATTTATTAGACGTTGCCGTTATTTTGTTATATGTTTTTATGTTGCTGTTAGGCTTTCTTCAAAATTAATTTGTATATGCGTTTTGACCTCTTTTGTTTTGTGCAGATGATTATGTTTAGAATTTTGAATTTAAAGAATAAACTTCTAAAATTATGAAATTTTGTTTTTTTTTGTAGGTTTCATAATTTTTTTAGAGACCAAGTTATATGTTCGGCCGGTTTAAAAACTTTATTATTTTGTTATAGGGCCTGGTTTATTCAACCGACTTATTTGACTTAATCCGATTTAGTTATGCAGTTTGACCAATGAAACAATAATTCAATACGCTCAATGGTTTGATGACCCCTCCGATTTTTAAAACATTAATTTAAAGATCTAACTAATCCACAAGCCAATATTTTTATTAAATAAACATCATTAGTAGGACTCGAATACTAATTTTCTTCAAAACATAATTTAAAATATACTTCTTCAACCATAAATTTGACCAAACACTTAATTACCTCTTATTGAGAATTTAAAATTAAAATATTTGCATAACTCAAATGAATTATTTATCTTATCTCTTTTGAATCTATTCTCACAAAATATTCATGTATAAAATAATTTTTGTGATTTCAAGTGAAATATATTTTTTAAAACCCTAACACATCTATTTTATTCGTCTTTAAAACAAAAATAATTAAAAAATATTTAAGCAATAAGTCATGGAAAAGAGAATGCAAATAATATATATTTTATTTTAAATTGCACTTATTCATAATACTGTTTACAAAAATTTCTTACAAAAAGTAAGTTCCAAAGCTATATTCAATTGTACATTGTATTATTTTTATTGCACTCGAAGAAATGGAATTCATGAGTGAAAACAACAACAAGTTGTCTTCTCAAGATGAGTATAACATTGTCCACCTTTTCCAAATCCCTTGAGGCGGCAATCCAGGTCGCACGATGCAACGCAAGGCCCTATACAAACTCCTCCAGGAGGAACCAAAATACTGGTAACCAATCCTGAATCAACAAAAAGTTAAAATTAATATGGTGTGACATTGCTTCTTTATTTTTACATTAAAAATCTCAATTTAATGTTATTCCGACTTGTGAATCGACTAAACTATATTTGAATTTTTATTGAACTAGATATCTTATTTAAACAGACAATTAAAAAATTCAACTTCTTAAAAGAGTTAAAAATAATTTTTGAAACGAGCCTTTTTTTAATTTCTTTTAAAAATAAATTAGTAACATACATTTCAATAAAAAAATATTTGGAGTTAGTAAACTGTATTTAAGAAATAAATTCAAAAATAAAAACAAAATTTCATTCTTACCTGAACTGACCATAAAAACAAGACATAGAACACCCAAAAGATAAAATTGATTGGTGTGACAGACCATTTTATAAGACTTCAACTTATATGATATTTCTTTGTAACGACTAAGGCTAACGTAACTTCTATTATATAGGCCTAAAAAACGTATTAGCATTACTATTTTATGATATCTCATTTGACTATTAACTTTATAAAAATTTATAAATTGAATATCAAAGTAAAATCAATATGAACACATTAATGATAGGTTAGACTTAAATAAATAAAGTAATCAATAAAATAAATTTGATAATTTTGAAAATAACTTTCATTTTCTATTGAATTTAAAAAGGAATATAAAATGATATTATTTATCAATGGTTTAATATCTATAATCAATTTTAAAAATTGAAATATTACAAATACATTGAAAAATACTTAAACCTATGTGTAATATATAACTATAAACATCTATTTTGATTTTGTGCATTATTATTATAATAAAAATTAAAAAATTTGTAATAGAAATATATTACACCATTTTTTTTCCAATGGCAAAAAACATGGTCAAATTACATAGCAGTTATTTTATTTTTCTTCAAATTACGACTTTGTTTTAAAACTAAACGATTAAACTTCACATGAATGTTCGAACACGAGACTTTTTTAACATCAGATTATTTCTTTAAATTATAAAATATTTTTTATTAGCTTTAATAATTTATAATTTATTCAATGATCTTTTATGCGTAAATAATCTAATGAAATTATGGCGTCCTTGGTTTTTCAATTTATCAAAACTCAATGTCTTTTTCCTTTATTTATAGAACATAGTTTTTGAGCTCTCAATTAACCAATAAGTTTTTTCTATTTATTTATTTATATTATGCTAGGATGATAAAAATAGTTACTCTTGGCACAGTTAAGTATATGATAAGTTATTATTGTAGTTTAACAAACTGTTGACCCGTTAAACCAGCTTACTTTAAAGTTGTGTAGGGACATCCAATCACAACGGTGCATACTTGAACCCATACCATCCTTGTTATTTTTAACATTGGAGTGTGAAATTTCAACGACTATAAGTATACTTTGTTCAAAAATTATTTGGAACACCTTTTCCTCCTTTGATTAAATTTATTAGACGTTGCCGTTATTTTGTTATATGTTTTTATGTTGCTGTTAGGCTTTCTTCAAAATTAATTTGTATATGCCTTTTGACCTCTTTTGTTTTGTGCAGATGATTATGTTTAGAATTTTGAATTTAAAGAATAAACTTCTAAAATTATGAAATTTTGTTTTTTTTGAAGGTTTCATAATTTTTTTAGAGACCAAGTTATATGTTCGGCCGGTTTAAAAACTTTATTATTTTGTTATAGGGCCTGGTTTATTCAACCGACTTATTTGACTTAATCCGATTTAGTTATGCAGTTTGACCAATGAAACAATAATTCAATACGCTCAATGGTTTGATGACCCCTCCGATTTTTAAAACATTAATTTAAAGATCTAACTAATCCACAAGCCAATATTTTTATTAAATAAACATCATTAGTAGGACTCGAATACTAATTTTCTTCAAAACATAATTTAAAATATACTTCTTCAACCATAAATTTGACCAAACACTTAATTACCTCTTATTGAGAATTTAAAATTAAAATATTTGCATAACTCAAATGAATTATTTATCTTATCTCTTTTGAATCTACTCTCACAAAATATTCATGTATAAAATAATTTTTGTGATTTCAAGTGAAATATATTTTTTAAAACCCTAACACATCTATTTTATTCGTCTTTAAAACAAAAATAATTAAAAAATATTTAAGCAATAAGTCATGGAAAAGAGAATGCAAATAATATATATTTTATTTTAAATTGCACTTATTCATAATACTGTTTACAAAAATTTCTTACAAAAAGTAAGTTCCAAAGCTATATTCAATTGTACATTGTATTATTTTTATTGCACTCGAAGAAATGGAATTCATGAGTGAAAACAACAACAAGTTGTCTTCTCAAGATGAGTATAACATTGTCCACCTTTTCCAAATCCCTTGAGGCGGCAATCCAGGTCGCACGATGCAACGCAAGGCCCTATACAAACTCCTCCAGGAGGAACCAAAATACTGGTAACCAATCCTGAATCAACAAAAAGTTAAAATTAATATGGTGTGACATTGCTTCTTTATTTTTACATTAAAAATCTCAATTTAATGTTATTCCGACTTGTGAATCGACTAAACTATATTTGAATTTTTATTGAACTAGATATCTTATTTAAACAGACAATTAAAAAATTCAACTTCTTAAAAGAGTTAAAAATAATTTTTGAAACGAGCCTTTTTTTAATTTCTTTTAAAAATAAATTAGTAACATACATTTCAATAAAAAAATATTTGGAGTTAGTAAACTGTATTTAAGAAATAAATTCAAAAATAAAAACAAAATTTCATTCTTACCTGAACTGACCATAAAAACAAGACATAGAACACCCAAAAGATAAAATTGATTGGTGTGACAGACCATTTTATAAGATTTCAACTTATATCATATTTCTTTGTAACGACTAAGGCTAACGTAACTTCTATTATATAGGCCTAAAAAACGTATTAGCATTATTATTTTATGATATCTCATTTGACTATTAACTTTATAAAAATTTATAAATTGAATATCAAAGTAAAATCAATATGAACACATTAATGATAGGTTAGACTTAAATAAATAAAGTAATCAATAAAATAAATTTGATAATTTTGAAAATAACTTTCATTTTCTATTGAATTTAAAAAGGAATATAAAATGATATTATTTATCAATGGTTTAATATCTATAATCAATTTTAAAAATTGAAATATTACAAATACATTGAAAAATACTTAAACCTATGTGTAATATATAACTATAAACATCTATTTTGATTTTGTGCATTATTATTATAATAAAAATTAAAAAATTTGTAATAGAAATATATTACACCATTTTTTTTCCAATGGCAAAAAACGTGGTCAAATTACATAGCAGTTATTTTATTTTTCTTCAAATTACGACTTTGTTTTAAAACTAAACGATTAAACTTCACATGAATGTTCGAACACGAGACTTTTTTAACATCAGATTATTTCTTTAAATTATAAAATATTTTTTATTAGCTTTAATAATTTATAATTTATTCAATGATCTTTTATGCGTAAATAATCTAATGAAATTATGGCGTCCTTGGTTTTTCAATTTATCAAAACTCAATGTCTTTTTCCTTTATTTATAGAACATAGTTTTTGAGCTCTCAATTAACCAATAAGTTTTTTCTATTTATTTATTTATATTATGCTAGGATGATAAAAATAGTTACTCTTGGCACAGTTAAGTATATGATAAGTTATTATTGTAGTTTAACAAACTGTTGACCCGTTAAACCAGCTTACTTTAAAGTTGTGTAGGGACATCCAATCACAACGGTGCATACTTGAACCCATACCATCCTTGTTATTTTTAACATTGGAGTGTGAAATTTCAACGACTATAAGTATACTTTGTTCAAAAATTATTTGGAACACCTTTTCCTCCTTTGATTAAATTTATTAGACGTTGCCGTTATTTTGTTATATGTTTTTATGTTGCTGTTAGGCTTTCTTCAAAATTAATTTGTATATGCGTTTTGACCTCTTTTGTTTTGTGCAGATGATTATGTTTAGAATTTTGAATTTAAAGAATAAACTTCTAAAATTATGAAATTTTGTTTTTTTTGTAGGTTTCATAATTTTTTTAGAGACCAAGTTATATGTTCGGCCGGTTTAAAAACTTTATTATTTTGTTATAGGGCCTGGTTTATTCAACCGACTTATTTGACTTAATCCGATTTAGTTATGCAGTTTGACCAATGAAACAATAATTCAATACGCTCAATGGTTTGATGACCCCTCCGATTTTTAAAACATTAATTTAAAGATCTAACTAATCCACAAGCCAATATTTTTATTAAATAAACATCATTAGTAGGACTCGAATACTAATTTTCTTCAAAACATAATTTAAAATATACTTCTTCAACCATAAATTTGACCAAACACTTAATTACCTCTTATTGAGAATTTAAAATTAAAATATTTGCATAACTCAAATGAATTATTTATCTTATCTCTTTTGAATCTACTCTCACAAAATATTCATGTATAAAATAATTTTTGTGATTTCAAGTGAAATATATTTTTTAAAACCCTAACACATCTATTTTATTCGTCTTTAAAACAAAAATAATTAAAAAATATTTAAGCAATAAGTCATGGAAAAGAGAATGCAAATAATATATATTTTATTTTAAATTGCACTTATTCATAATACTGTTTACAAAAATTTCTTACAAAAAGTAAGTTCCAAAGCTATATTCAATTGTACATTGTATTATTTTTATTGCACTCGAAGAAATGGAATTCATGAGTGAAAACAACAACAAGTTGTCTTCTCAAGATGAGTATAACATTGTCCACCTTTTCCAAATCCCTTGAGGCGGCAATCCAGGTCGCACGATGCAACGCAAGGCCCTATACAAACTCCTCCAGGAGGAACCAAAATACTGGTAACCAATCCTGAATCAACAAAAAGTTAAAATTAATATGGTGTGACATTGCTTCTTTATTTTTACATTAAAAATCTCAATTTAATGTTATTCCGACTTTTGAATCGACTAAACTATATTTGAATTTTTATTGAACTAGATATCTTATTTAAACAGACAATTAAAAAATTCAACTTCTTAAAAGAGTTAAAAATAATTTTTGAAACGAGCCTTTTTTTAATTTCTTTTAAAAATAAATTAGTAACATACATTTCAATAAAAAAATATTTGGAGTTAGTAAACTGTATTTAAGAAATAAATTCAAAAATAAAAACAAAATTTCATTCTTACCTGAACTGACCATAAAAACAAGACATAGAACACCCAAAAGATAAAATTGATTGGTGTGACAGACCATTTTATAAGATTTCAACTTATATCATATTTCTTTGTAACGACTAAGGCTAACGTAACTTCTATTATATAGGCCTAAAAAACGTATTAGCATTATTATTTTATGATATCTCATTTGACTATTAACTTTATAAAAATTTATAAATTGAATATCAAAGTAAAATCAATATGAACACATTAATGATAGGTTAGACTTAAATAAATAAAGTAATCAATAAAATAAATTTGATAATTTTGAAAATAACTTTCATTTTCTATTGAATTTAAAAAGGAATATAAAATGATATTATTTATCAATGGTTTAATATCTATAATCAATTTTAAAAATTGAAATATTACAAATACATTGAAAAATACTTAAACCTATGTGTAATATATAACTATAAACATCTATTTTGATTTTGTGCATTATTATTATAATAAAAATTAAAAAATTTGTAATAGAAATATATTACACCATTTTTTTTCCAATGGCAAAAAACGTGGTCAAATTACATAGCAGTTATTTTATTTTTCTTCAAATTACGACTTTGTTTTAAAACTAAACGATTAAACTTCACATGAATGTTCGAACACGAGACTTTTTTAACATCAGATTATTTCTTTAAATTATAAAATATTTTTTTTAATAGCTTTAATAATTTATAATTTATTCAATGATCTTTTATGCGTAAATAATCTAATGAAATTATGGCGTCCTTGGTTTTTCAATTTATCAAAACTCAATGTCTTTTTCCTTTATTTATAGAACATAGTTTTTGAGCTCTCAATTAACCAATAAGTTTTTTCTATTTATTTACTTATATTATGCTAGGATGATAAAAATAGTTACTCTTGGCACAGTTAAGTATATGATAAGTTATTATTGTAGTTTAACAAACTGTTGACCCGTTAAACCAGCTTACTTTAAAGTTGTGTAGGGACATCCAATCACAACGGTGCATACTTGAACCCATACCATCCTTGTTATTTTTAACATTGGAGTGTGAAATTTCAACGACTATAAGTATACTTTGTTCAAAAATTATTTGGAACACCTTTTCCTCCTTTGATTAAATTTATTAGACGTTGCCGTTATTTTGTTATATGTTTTTATGTTGCTGTTAGGCTTTCTTCAAAATTAATTTGTATATGCGTTTTGACCTCTTTTGTTTTGTGCAGATGATTATGTTTAGAATTTTGAATTTAAAGAATAAACTTCTAAAATTATGAAATTTTGTTTTTTTTGTAGGTTTCATAATTTTTGTAGAGACCAAGTTATATGTTCGACCGGTTTAAAAACTTTATTATTTTGTTATAGGGCCTGGTTTATTCAACAGACTTATTTGACTTAATCCGATTTAGTTATGTAGTTTGACCAATGAAACAATAATTCAATACGCTCAATGGTTTGATGACCCCTCCGATTTTTAAAACATTAATTTAAAGATCTAACTAATCCACAAGCCAATATTTTTATTAAATAAACATCATTAGTAGGACTCGAATACTAATTTTCTTCAAAACATAATTTAAAATATACTTCTTCAACCATAAATTTGACCAAACACTTAATTACCTCTTATTGAGAATTTAAAATTAAAATATTTGCATAACTCAAATGAATTATTTATCTTATCTCTTTTGAATCTACTCTCACAAAATATTCATGTATAAAATAATTTTTGTGATTTCAAGTGAAATATATTTTTTAAAACCCTAACACATCTATTTTATTCGTCTTTAAAACAAAAATAATTAAAAAATATTTAAGCAATAAGTCATGGAAAAGAGAATGCAAATAATATATATTTTATTTTAAATTGCACTTATTCATAATACTGTTTACAAAAATTTCTTACAAAAAGTAAGTTCCAAAGCTATATTCAATTGTACATTGTATTATTTTTATTGCACTCGAAGAAATGGAATTCATGAGTGAAAACAACAACAAGTTGTCTTCTCAAGATGAGTATAACATTGTCCACCTTTTCCAAATCCCTTGAGGCGGCAATCCAGGTCGCACGATGCAACGCAAGGCCCTATACAAACTCCTCCAGGAGGAACCAAAATACTGGTAACCAATCCTGAATCAACAAAAAGTTAAAATTAATATGGTGTGACATTGCTTCTTTATTTTTACATTAAAAATCTCAATTTAATGTTATTCCGACTTGTGAATCGACTAAACTATATTTGAATTTTTATTGAACTAGATATCTTATTTAAACAGACAATTAAAAAATTCAACTTCTTAAAAGAGTTAAAAATAATTTTTGAAACGAGCCTTTTTTTAATTTCTTTTAAAAATAAATTAGTAACATACATTTCAATAAAAAAATATTTGGAGTTAGTAAACTGTATTTAAGAAATAAATTCAAAAATAAAAACAAAATTTCATTCTTACCTGAACTGACCATAAAAACAAGACATAGAACACCCAAAAGATAAAATTGATTGGTGTGACAGACCATTTTATAAGATTTCAACTTATATCATATTTCTTTGTAACGACTAAGGCTAACGTAACTTCTATTATATAGGCCTAAAAAACGTATTAGCATTATTATTTTATGATATCTCATTTGACTATTAACTTTATAAAAATTTATAAATTGAATATCAAAGTAAAATCAATATGAACACATTAATGATAGGTTAGACTTAAATAAATAAAGTAATCAATAAAATAAATTTGATAATTTTGAAAATAACTTTCATTTTCTATTGAATTTAAAAAGGAATATAAAATGATATTATTTATCAATGGTTTAATATCTATAATCAATTTTAAAAATTGAAATATTACAAATACATTGAAAAATACTTAAACCTATGTGTAATATATAACTATAAACATCTATTTTGATTTTGTGCATTATTATTATAATAAAAATTAAAAAATTTGTAATAGAAATATATTACACCATTTTTTTTCCAATGGCAAAAAACGTGGTCAAATTACATAGCAGTTATTTTATTTTTCTTCAAATTACGACTTTGTTTTAAAACTAAACGATTAAACTTCACATGAATGTTCGAACACGAGACTTTTTTAACATCAGATTATTTCTTTAAATTATAAAATATTTTTTATTAGCTTTAATAATTTATAATTTATTCAATGATCTTTTATGCGTAAATAATCTAATGAAATTATGGCGTCCTTGGTTTTTCAATTTATCAAAACTCAATGTCTTTTTCCTTTATTTATAGAACATAGTTTTTGAGCTCTCAATTAACCAATAAGTTTTTTCTATTTATTTATTTATATTATGCTAGGATGATAAAAATAGTTACTCTTGGCACAGTTAAGTATATGATAAGTTATTATTGTAGTTTAACAAACTGTTGACCCGTTAAACCAGCTTACTTTAAAGTTGTGTAGGGACATCCAATCACAACGGTGCATACTTGAACCCATACCATCCTTGTTATTTTTAACATTGGAGTGTGAAATTTCAACGACTATAAGTATACTTTGTTCAAAAATTATTTGGAACACCTTTTCCTCCTTTGATTAAATTTATTAGACGTTGCCGTTATTTTGTTATATGTTTTTATGTTGCTGTTAGGCTTTCTTCAAAATTAATTTGTATATGCGTTTTGACCTCTTTTGTTTTGTGCAGATGATTATGTTTAGAATTTTGAATTTAAAGAATAAACTTCTAAAATTATGAAATTTTGTTTTTTTTGTAGGTTTCATAATTTTTTTAGAGACCAAGTTATATGTTCGGCCGGTTTAAAAACTTTATTATTTTGTTATAGGGCCTGGTTTATTCAACCGACTTATTTGACTTAATCCGATTTAGTTATGCAGTTTGACCAATGAAACAATAATTCAATACGCTCAATGGTTTGATGACCCCTCCGATTTTTAAAACATTAATTTAAAGATCTAACTAATCCACAAGCCAATATTTTTATTAAATAAACATCATTAGTAGGACTCGAATACTAATTTTCTTCAAAACATAATTTAAAATATACTTCTTCAACCATAAATTTGACCAAACACTTAATTACCTCTTATTGAGAATTTAAAATTAAAATATTTGCATAACTCAAATGAATTATTTATCTTATCTCTTTTGAATCTACTCTCACAAAATATTCATGTACAAAATAATTTTTGTGATTTCAAGTGAAATATATTTTTTAAAACCCTAACACATCTATTTTATTCGTCTTTAAAACAAAAATAATTAAAAAATATTTAAGCAATAAGTCATGGAAAAGAGAATGCAAATAATATATATTTTATTTTAAATTGCACTTATTCATAATACTGTTTACAAAAATTTCTTACAAAAAGTAAGTTCCAAAGCTATATTCAATTGTACATTGTATTATTTTTATTGCACTCGAAGAAATGGAATTCATGAGTGAAAACAACAACAAGTTGTCTTCTCAAGATGAGTATAACATTGTCCACCTTTTCCAAATCCCTTGAGGCGGCAATCCAGGTCGCACGATGCAACGCAAGGCCCTATACAAACTCCTCCAGGAGGAACCAAAATACTGGTAACCAATCCTGAATCAACAAAAAGTTAAAATTAATATGGTGTGACATTGCTTCTTTATTTTTACATTAAAAATCTCAATTTAATGTTATTCCGACTTGTGAATCGACTAAACTATATTTGAATTTTTATTGAACTAGATATCTTATTTAAACAGACAATTAAAAAATTCAACTTCTTAAAAGAGTTAAAAATAATTTTTGAAACGAGCCTTTTTTTAATTTCTTTTAAAAATAAATTAGTAACATACATTTCAATAAAAAAAATATTTGGAGTTAGTAAACTGTATTTAAGAAATAAATTCAAAAATAAAAACAAAATTTCATTCTTACCTGAACTGACCATAAAAACAAGACATAGAACACCCAAAAGATAAAATTGATTGGTGTGACAGACCATTTTATAAGATTTCAACTTATATGATATTTCTTTGTAACGACTAAGGCTAACGTAACTTCTATTATATAGGCCTAAAAAACGTATTAGCATTATTATTTTATGATATCTCATTTGACTATTAACTTTATAAAAATTTATAAATTGAATATCAAAGTAAAATCAATATGAACACATTAATGATAGGTTAGACTTAAATAAATAAAGTAATCAATAAAATAAATTTGATAATTTTGAAAATAACTTTCATTTTCTATTGAATTTAAAAAGGAATATAAAATGATATTATTTATCAATGGTTTAATATCTATAATCAATTTTAAAAATTGAAATATTACAAATACATTGAAAAATACTTAAACCTATGTGTAATATATAACTATAAACATCTATTTTGATTTTGTGCATTATTATTATAATAAAAATTAAAAAATTTGTAATAGAAATATATTACACCATTTTTTTTCCAATGGCAAAAAACGTGGTCAAATTACATAGCAGTTATTTTATTTTTCTTCAAATTACGACTTTGTTTTAAAACTAAACCATTAAACTTCACATGAATGTTCGAACACGAGACTTTTTTAACATCAGATTATTTCTTTAAATTATAAAATATTTTTTTATTAGCTTTAATAATTTATAATTTATTCAATGATCTTTTATGCGTAAATAATCTAATGAAATTATGGCGTCCTTGGTTTTTCAATTTATCAAAACTCAATGTCTTTTTCCTTTATTTATAGAACATAGTTTTTGAGCTCTCAATTAACCAATAAGTTTTTTCTATTTATTTATTTATATTATGCTAGGATGATAAAAATAGTTACTCTTGGCACAGTTAAGTATATGATAAGTTATTATTGTAGTTTAACAAACTGTTGACCCGTTAAACCAGCTTACTTTAAAGTTGTGTAGGGACATCCAATCACAACGGTGCATACTTGAACCCATACCATCCTTGTTATTTTTAACATTGGAGTGTGAAATTTCAACGACTATAAGTATACTTTGTTCAAAAATTATTTGGAACACCTTTTCCTCCTTTGATTAAATTTATTAGACGTTGCCGTTATTTTGTTATATGTTTTTATGTTGCTGTTAGGCTTTCTTCAAAATTAATTTGTATATGCGTTTTGACCTCTTTTGTTTTGTGCAGATGATTATGTTTAGAATTTTGAATTTAAAGAATAAACTTCTAAAATTATGAAATTTTGTTTTTTTTGTGGGTTTCATAATTTTTTTAGAGACCAAGTTATATGTTCGGCCGGTTTAAAAACTTTATTATTTTGTTATAGGGCCTGGTTTATTCAACCGACTTATTTGACTTAATCCGATTTAGTTATGCAGTTTGACCAATGAAACAATAATTCAATACGCTCAATGGTTTGATGACCCCTCCGATTTTTAAAACATTAATTTAAAGATCTAACTAATCCACAAGCCAATATTTTTATTAAATAAACATCATTAGTAGGACTCGAATACTAATTTTCTTCAAAACATAATTTAAAATATACTTCTTCAACCATAAATTTGACCAAACACTTAATTACCTCTTATTGAGAATTTAAAATTAAAATATTTGCATAACTCAAATGAATTATTTATCTTATCTCTTTTGAATCTACTCTCACAAAATATTCATGTATAAAATAATTTTTGTGATTTCAAGTGAAATATATTTTTTAAAACCCTAACACATCTATTTTATTCGTCTTTAAAACAAAAATAATTAAAAAATATTTAAGCAATAAGTCATGGAAAAGAGAATGCAAATAATATATATTTTATTTTAAATTGCACTTATTCATAATACTGTTTACAAAAATTTCTTACAAAAAGTAAGTTCCAAAGCTATATTCAATTGTACATTGTATTATTTTTATTGCACTCGAAGAAATGGAATTCATGAGTGAAAACAACAACAAGTTGTCTTCTCAAGATGAGTATAACATTGTCCACCTTTTCCAAATCCCTTGAGGCGGCAATCCAGGTCGCACGATGCAACGCAAGGCCCTATACAAACTCCTCCAGGAGGAACCAAAATACTGGTAACCAATCCTGAATCAACAAAAAGTTAAAATTAATATGGTGTGACATTGCTTCTTTATTTTTACATTAAAAATCTCAATTTAATGTTATTCCGACTTGTGAATCGACTAAACTATATTTGAATTTTTATTGAACTAGATATCTTATTTAAACAGACAATTAAAAAATTCAACTTCTTAAAAGAGTTAAAAATAATTTTTGAAACGAGCCTTTTTTTAATTTCTTTTAAAAATAAATTAGTAACATACATTTCAATAAAAAAATATTTGGAGTTAGTAAACTGTATTTAAGAAATAAATTCAAAAATAAAAACAAAATTTCATTCTTACCTGAACTGACCATAAAAACAAGACATAGAACACCCAAAAGATAAAATGGATTGGTGTGACAGACCATTTTATAAGATTTCAACTTATATCATATTTCTTTGTAACGACTAAGGCTAACGTAACTTCTATTATATAGGCCTAAAAAACGTATTAGCATTATTATTTTATGATATCTCATTTGACTATTAACTTTATAAAAATTTATAAATTGAATATCAAAGTAAAATCAATATGAACACATTAATGATAGGTTAGACTTAAATCAATAAAGTAATCAATAAAATAAATTTGATAATTTTGAAAATAACTTTCATTTTCTATTGAATTTAAAAAGGAATATAAAATGATATTATTTATCAATGGTTTAATATCTATAATCAATTTTAAAAATTGAAATATTACAAATACATTGAAAAATACTTAAACCTATGTGTAATATATAACTATAAACATCTATTTTGATTTTGTGCATTATTATTATAATAAAAATTAAAAAATTTGTAATAGAAATATATTACACCATTTTTTTTCCAATGGCAAAAAACATGGTCAAATTACATAGCAGTTATTTTATTTTTCTTCAAATTACGACTTTGTTTTAAAACTAAACGATTAAACTTCACATGAATGTTCGAACACGAGACTTTTTTAACATCAGATTATTTCTTTAAATTATAAAATATTTTTTTATTAGCTTTAATAATTTATAATTTATTCAATGATCTTTTATGCGTAAATAATCTAATGAAATTATGGCGTCCTTGGTTTTTCAATTTATCAAAACTCAATGTCTTTTTCCTTTATTTATAGAACATAGTTTTTGAGCTCTCAATTAACCAATAAGTTTTTTCTATTTATTTATTTATATTATGCTAGGATGATAAAAATAGTTACTCTTGGCACAGTTAAGTATATGATAAGTTATTATTGTAGTTTAACAAACTGTTGACCCGTTAAACCAGCTTACTTTAAAGTTGTGTAGGGACATCCAATCACAACGGTGCATACTTGAACCCATACCATCCTTGTTATTTTTAACATTGGAGTGTGAAATTTCAACGACTATAAGTATACTTTGTTCAAAAATTATTTGGAACACCTTTTCCTCCTTTGATTAAATTTATTAGACGTTGCCGTTATTTTGTTATATGTTTTTATGTTGCTGTTAGGCTTTCTTCAAAATTAATTTGTATATGCGTTTTGACCTCTTTTGTTTTGTGCAGATGATTATGTTTAGAATTTTGAATTTAAAGAATAAACTTCTAAAATTATGAAATTTTGTTTTTTTTGTAGGTTTCATAATTTTTTTAGAGACCAAGTTATATGTTCGGCCGGTTTAAAAACTTTATTATTTTGTTATAGGGCCTGGTTTATTCAACCGACTTATTTGACTTAATCCGATTTAGTTATGCAGTTTGACCAATGAAACAATAATTCAATACGCTCAATGGTTTGATGACCCCTCCGATTTTTAAAACATTAATTTAAAGATCTAACTAATCCACAAGCCAATATTTTTATTAAATAAACATCATTAGTAGGACTCGAATACTAATTTTCTTCAAAACATAATTTAAAATATACTTCTTCAACCATAAATTTGACCAAACACTTAATTACCTCTTATTGAGAATTTAAAATTAAAATATTTGCATAACTCAAATGAATTATTTATCTTATCTCTTTTGAATCTACTCTCACAAAATATTCATGTATAAAATAATTTTTGTGATTTCAAGTGGAATATATTTTTTAAAACCCTAACACATCTATTTTATTCGTCTTTAAAACAAAAATAATTAAAAAATATTTAAGCAATAAGTCATGGAAAAGAGAATGCAAATAATATATATTTTATTTTAAATTGCACTTATTCATAATACTGTTTACAAAAATTTCTTACAAAAAGTAAGTTCCAAAGCTATATTCAATTGTACATTGTATTATTTTTATTGCACTCGAAGAAATGGAATTCATGAGTGAAAACAACAACAAGTTGTCTTCTCAAGATGAGTATAACATTGTCCACCTTTTCCAAATCCCTTGAGGCGGCAATCCAGGTCGCACGATGCAACGCAAGGCCCTATACAAACTCCTCCAGGAGGAACCAAAATACTGGTAACCAATCCTGAATCAACAAAAAGTTAAAATTAATATGGTGTGACATTGCTTCTTTATTTTTACATTAAAAATCTCAATTTAATGTTATTCCGACTTGTGAATCGACTAAACTATATTTGAATTTTTATTGAACTAGATATCTTATTTAAACAGACAATTAAAAAATTCAACTTCTTAAAAGAGTTAAAAATAATTTTTGAAACGAGCCTTTTTTTAATTTCTTTTAAAAATAAATTAGTAACATACATTTCAATAAAAAAATATTTGGAGTTAGTAAACTGTATTTAAGAAATAAATTCAAAAATAAAAACAAAATTTCATTCTTACCTGAACTGACCATAAAAACAAGACATAGAACACCCAAAAGATAAAATTGATTGGTGTGACAGACCATTTTATAAGATTTCAACTTATATCATATTTCTTTGTAACGACTAAGGCTAACGTAACTTCTATTATATAGGCCTAAAAAACGTATTAGCATTATTATTTTATGATATCTCATTTGACTATTAACTTTATAAAAATTTATAAATTGAATATCAAAGTAAAATCAATATGAACACATTAATGATAGGTTAGACTTAAATAAATAAAGTAATCAATAAAATAAATTTGATAATTTTGAAAATAACTTTCATTTTCTATTGAATTTTAAAAGGAATATAAAATGATATTATTTATCAATGGTTTAATATCAATAATCAATTTTAAAAATTGAAATATTACAAATACATTGAAAAATACTTAAACCTATGTGTAATATATAACTATAAACATCTATTTTGATTTTGTGCATTATTATTATAATAAAAATTAAAAAATTTGTAATAGAAATATATTACACCATTTTTTTTCCAATGGCAAAAAACGTGGTCAAATTACATAGCAGTTATTTTATTTTTCTTCAAATTACGACTTTGTTTTAAAACTAAACGATTAAACTTCACATGAATGTTCGAACACGAGACTTTTTTAACATCAGATTATTTCTTTAAATTATAAAATATTTTTTTATTAGCTTTAATAATTTATAATTTATTCAATGATCTTTTATGCGTAAATAATCTAATGAAATTATGGCGTCCTTGGTTTTTCAATTTATCAAAACTCAATGTCTTTTTCCTTTATTTATAGAACATAGTTTTTGAGCTCTCAATTAACCAATAAGTTTTTTCTATTTATTTATTTATATTATGCTAGGATGATAAAAATAGTTACTCTTGGCACAGTTAAGTATATGATAAGTTATTATTGTAGTTTAACAAACTGTTGACCTGTTAAACCAGCTTACTTTAAAGTTGTGTAGGGACATCCAATCACAACGGTGCATACTTGAACCCATACCATCCTTGTTATTTTTAACATTGGAGTGTGAAATTTCAACGACTATAAGTATACTTTGTTCAAAAATTATTTGGAACACCTTTTCCTCCTTTGATTAAATTTATTAGACGTTGCCGTTATTTTGTTATATGTTTTTATGTTGCTGTTAGGCTTTCTTCAAAATTAATTTGTATATGCATTTTGACCTCTTTTGTTTTGTGCAGATGATTATGTTTAGAATTTTGAATTTAAAGAATAAACTTCTAAAATTATGAAATTTTGTTTTTTTTGTAGGTTTCATAATTTTTTTAGAGACCAAGTTATATGTTCGGCCGGTTTAAAAACTTTATTATTTTGTTATAGGGCCTGGTTTATTCAACCGACTTATTTGACTTAATCCGATTTAGTTATGCAGTTTGACCAATGAAACAATAATTCAATACGCTCAATGGTTTGATGACCCCTCCGATTTTTAAAACATTAATTTAAAGATCTAACTAATCCACAAGCCAATATTTTTATTAAATAAACATCATTAGTAGGACTCGAATACTAATTTTCTTCAAAACATAATTTAAAATATACTTCTTCAACCATAAATTTGACCAAACACTTAATTACCTCTTATTGAGAATTTAAAATTAAAATATTTGCATAACTCAAATGAATTATTTATCTTATCTCTTTTGAATCTACTCTCACAAAATATTCATGTATAAAATAATTTTTGTGATTTCAAGTGAAATATATTTTTTAAAACCCTAACACATCTATTTTATTCGTCTTTAAAACAAAAATAATTAAAAAATATTTAAGCAATAAGTCATGGAAAAGAGAATGCAAATAATATATATTTTATTTTAAATTGCACTTATTCATAATACTGTTTACAAAAATTTCTTACAAAAAGTAAGTTCCAAAGCTATATTCAATTGTACATTATATTATTTTTATTGCAATCGAAGAAATGGAATTCATGAGTGAAAACAACAACAAGTTGTCTTCTCAAGATGAGTATAACATTGTCCACCTTTTCCAAATCCCTTGAGGCGGCAATCCAGGTCGCACGATGCAACGCAAGGCCCTATACAAACTCCTCCAGGAGGAACCAAAATACTGGTAACCAATCCTGAATCAACAAAAAGTTAAAATTAATATGGTGTGACATTGCTTCTTTATTTTTACATTAAAAATCTCAATTTAATGTTATTCCGACTTGTGAATCGACTAAACTATATTTGAATTTTTATTGAACTAGATATCTTATTTAAACAGACAATTAAAAAATTCAACTTCTTAAAAGAGTTAAAAATAATTTTTGAAACGAGCCTTTTTTTAATTTCTTTTAAAAATAAATTAGTAACATACATTTCAATAAAAAAATATTTGGAGTTTGTAAACTGTATTTAAGAAATAAATTCAAAAATAAAAACAAAATTTCATTCTTACCTGAACTGACCATAAAAACAAGACATAGAACACCCAAAAGATAAAATTGATTGGTGTGACAGACCATTTTATAAGATTTCAACTTATATGATATTTCTTTGTAACGACTAAGGCTAACGTAACTTCTATTATATAGGCCTAAAAAACGTATTAGCATTATTATTTTATGATATCTCATTTGACTATTAACTTTATAAAAATTTATAAATTGAATATCAAAGTAAAATCAATATGAACACATTAATGATAGGTTAGACTTAAATAAATAAAGTAATCAATAAAATAAATTTGATAATTTTGAAAATAACTTTCATTTTCTATTGAATTTAAAAAGGAATATAAAATGATATTATTTATCAATGGTTTAATATCTATAATCAATTTTAAAAATTGAAATATTACAAATACATTGAAAAATACTTAAACCTATGTGTAATATATAACTATAAACATCTATTTTGATTTTGTGCATTATTATTATAATAAAAATTAAAAAATTTGTAATAGAAATATATTACACCATTTTTTTTCCAATGGCAAAAAACGTGGTCAAATTACATAGCAGTTATTTTATTTTTCTTCAAATTACGACTTTGTTTTAAAACTAAACCATTAAACTTCACATGAATGTTCGAACACGAGACTTTTTTAACATCAGATTATTTCTTTAAATTATAAAATATTTTTTTATTAGCTTTAATAATTTATAATTTATTCAATGATCTTTTATGCGTAAATAATCTAATGAAATTATGGCGTCCTTGGTTTTTCAATTTATCAAAACTCAATGTCTTTTTCCTTTATTTATAGAACATAGTTTTTGAGCTCTCAATTAACCAATAAGTTTTTTCTATTTATTTATTTATATTATGCTAGGATGATAAAAATAGTTACTCTTGGCACAGTTAAGTATATGATAAGTTATTATTGTAGTTTAACAAACTGTTGACCCGTTAAACCAGCTTACTTTAAAGTTGTGTAGGGACATCCAATCACAACGGTGCATACTTGAACCCATACCATCCTTGTTATTTTTAACATTGGAGTGTGAAATTTCAACGACTATAAGTATACTTTGTTCAAAAATTATTTGGAACACCTTTTCCTCCTTTGATTAAATTTATTAGACGTTGCCGTTATTTTGTTATATGTTTTTATGTTGCTGTTAGGCTTTCTTCAAAATTAATTTGTATATGCGTTTTGACCTCTTTTGTTTTGTGCAGATGATTATGTTTAGAATTTTGAATTTAAAGAATAAACTTCTAAAATTATGAAATTTTGTTTTTTTTGTGGGTTTCATAATTTTTTTAGAGACCAAGTTATATGTTCGGCCGGTTTAAAAACTTTATTATTTTGTTATAGGGCCTGGTTTATTCAACCGACTTATTTTACTTAATCCGATTTAGTTATGCAGTTTGACCAATGAAACAATAATTCAATACGCTCAATGGTTTGATGACCCCTCCGATTTTTAAAACATTAATTTAAAGATCTAACTAATCCACAAGCCAATATTTTTATTAAATAAACATCATTAGTAGGACTCGAATACTAATTTTCTTCAAAACATAATTTAAAATATACTTCTTCAACCATAAATTTGACCAAACACTTAATTACCTCTTATTGAGAATTTAAAATTAAAATATTTGCATAACTCAAATGAATTATTTATCTTATCTCTTTTGACTCTACTCTCACAAAATATTCATGTATAAAATATTTTTTGTGATTTCAAGTGAAACATATTTTTTAAAACCCTAACACATCTATTTTATTCGTCTTTAAAACAAAAATCATTAAAAAATATTTAAGCAATAAGTCATGGAAAAGAGAATGCAAATAATATATATTTTATTTTAAATTGCACTTATTCATAATACTGTTTACAAAAATTTCTTACAAAAAGTAAGTTCCAAAGCTATATTCAATTGTACATTGTATTATTTTTATTGCACTCGAAGAAATGGAATTCATGAGTGAAAACAACAACAAGTTGTCTTCTCAAGATGAGTATAACATTGTCCACCTTTTCCAAATCCCTTGAGGCGGCAATCCAGGTCGCACGATGCAACGCAAGGCCCTATACAAACTCCTCCAGGAGGAACCAAAATACTGGTAACCAATCCTGAATCAACAAAAAGTTAAAATTAATATGGTGTGACATTGCTTCTTTATTTTTACATTAAAAATCTCAATTTAATGTTATTCCGACTTGTGAATCGACTAAACTTTAATTGAATTTTTATTGAACTAGATATCTTATTTAAACACACTATTAAAAAATTCAACTTCTTAAAAGAGTTAAAAATAATTTTTGAAACGAGCCTTTTTTTAATTTCTTTTAAAAATAAATTAGTAACATACATTTCAATAAAAAATATTTGGAGTTAGTAAACTGTATTTAAGAAATAAGTTCAAAAATAAAAACAAAATTTCATTCTTACCTGAACTGACCATAAAAACAAGACATAGAACACCCAAAAGATAAAATTGATTGGTGTGACAGACCATTTTATAAGATTTCAACTTATATGATATTTCTTTGTAACGACTAAGGCTAACGTAACTTCTATTATATAGGCCTAAAAAACGTATTAGCATTATTATTTTATGATATCTCATTTGACTCTTAACTTTATAAAAATTTATAAATTGAATATTAAAGTAAAATCAATATGAACACATTAATGATAGGTTAGACTTAAATAAATAAAGTAATCAATAAAATAAATTTGATAATTTTGAAAATAACTTTCATTTTCTATTGAATTTAAAAAGGAATATAAAATGATATTATTTATCAATGGTTTAATATCTATAATCAATTTTAAAAATTGAAATATTACAAATACATTGAAAAATACTTAAACCTATGTGTAATATATAACTATAAACATCTATTTTGATTTTGTGCATTATTATTATAATAAAAATTAAAAAATTTGTAATAGAAATAATTTACACCATTTTTTTTCCAATGGCAAAAAACGTGGTCAAATTACATAGCAGTTATTTTATCTTTCTTCAAATTACGACTTTGTTTTAAAACTAAACGATTAAACTTCACATGAATGTTCGAACACGAGACTTTTTTAACATCAGATTATTTCTTTAAATTATAAAATATTTTAATATTACCTTTAATAATTTATAATTTATTCAATGATGTTTTATGCGTAAATAATCTAATGAAATTATGGCGTCCTTGGTTTTTCAATTTATCAAAACTCAATGTCTTTTTCCTTTATTTATAGAACATAGTTTTTGAGCTCTCAATTAACCAATAAGTTTTTTCTATTTATTTATTTATATTATGCTAGGATGATAAAAATAGTTACTCTTGGCACAGTTAAGTATATGATAAGTTATTATTGTAGTTTAACAAACTGTTGACCCGTTAAACCAGCTTACTTTAAAGTTTTGTAGGGACATCTGATCTGACCTGATCAGGAGGAGATCACGGGCTGGCCACACGCTGTTGGACTGCTACTTGTTCACCGGTGATGAGGAGGAGAAGGGGGGTGTACCTGCAAAACACTCAGATGCCAAAGTGAGGAGTTGGGCAGACCGAGAGCAAAGTACAGGAAAAGGGTAAGAAGTGAATTCCCTGACCCTCTTGAGGAAGAGGGTATTTATAGAGAGACCCCAGCGCTGGGCCAATGGTCACTTGTGTTGGGATGGATTGTCAGGCCCAACCCAGGTGACTGTTAGGGCTTATGTGGCGTAGTGAAGACCAGGACGTAGTCTTCGCCCTAGTCCAACTGCTCCTTGATCTCCGGAAAGTGGGTTTGACCTGTTCTTTCGGAGGTGGGCAGTTGGTTGCTGACGTGTCCCCGCGGAGGGGAGCACGTGGAGAGCGCGCACCGGGCACGTTGTTCTCCCCGCGGAGGGGAGCTCATGGAGTTCCTCGGAGGGCGTAGTTCTCCTCGCGGAGGGGAGCGCGCGAGGACGTGGGAGACCCGAGGGTCCCTGCCCGATGGCACGGGGAATGTCGCCCGCGGAGGGCGTTCTGTTCGGCTGAAAAGGGGGCGCCGAGGGCGCTTCGAGACGTGTCGTCCCGCTCGGTCGGGAGAGTATCCTGCCCGTCTTAGGGGGGTGAGTGCCCGGTTATACCATTCTGCTTAATGGGCCTTGTGCGTTATTGGGCTGGACCGCGAGGCTGGGCCCAGACCAGAACAGGAGCCCCCCAAGTCGAAGCTCTGTGGCGAAAGAGCGAGGACTTAAGGTCGTTGCTTCGGGAAAAGAGGTAGTGAGGCGGGTGGCTCATCGGTTTTGTGCCCAGTGGAACGCGTGCATGTGCGAGGGTCTTCTTGTCATCGGGGGAGCGGGGCAAAAGTATATGAAGGGACGCGACCGTCAGGTTACCGCCACGTGTCGCACGTAGAGTGGGTAGTAGGGAGGCTACCCTAGGATACTCAAAAGCCTAGTGTCGCTTCGAGTTCCGCGTCGGGTTTTAAATGTGGGGGTCCCCGCTCATTTTTTTTACTTTCCCCCTTGTTGTCTTCCCTGCGAAACTCTGAGATTCCTCCTCTTCCGTCGTTGTTGTGGATCGTTGTCGCGCCGTTAATTCTTCCTCCCGTTCGCCGGCATCACAAGTGAGTTTCTCTCTTTCCTCCTTTTATTTCTGTCGTTTAATTAGGGTCTGTGGTCGGGGCGTGATGAATGCCCCGAGGAGAGACGCGAGTTCCGCCGTATCTGGCAGTTTTCTGGGTTAGTTTGGATGAATGCCCCGGGGAGGTTTGGTTGTTCCGATGAATGCCCCGAGGACGGGGGCTTTCTCCGATGAATGCCCCGAGGACGGGGGCTTTCTCCGATGAATGCCCCGGGGACGCGTGCCTTTCCTGATGAGTACCCCAGGGAGGGGCGATAGGTTAGCCTTTGAACGCCCCGTGGAGGAGCGGCGGGGAGCGTCCCTCGGGGAGCGACCGCACGCTCGTCGTTCTCCCGTCGTTGTCGCCCTTTCACTTGACCTGCGGTGGAAGGGTGGATTTGATCTTGGCTATTGAATTCACCATTGTCCTCTGCTTTTCAGGTGTACATGTCGGCCTTGATACTGGGGACGATGGTCGAAGATAATGAACCCGAGGTCCCGGATTTCGACGAGCGGGTCATCCCCGTCGAAGAGTGGGTGGCCGAAGAGCCGTTGTCCACCCCCTCTTGCTTTGTGCTCGACGTGTCCGATGTCTACGCTACCGTGGAGGATACGCACGAAGGGGAGCTGCAACACTGGCAGGTGTATCACCCGAAGGAGCATCATCGCATCTGCTCGAGATATGGGCGGCGGATGTTTCCCATGCACGAGTTCTACTTCAAAGAGGCCCGGCTCCGATTGCCGTTCTCCGCTTTCCATTTGGGCCTGTTCGACTGGTTACGTTTGGCCCCGTCCCAGCTGCATCCTAACGCTTTGGCCTTTATCCGCGCGTTCGAGGTGGTGTGCTTTTATCTCGAGGTGGAGGCCACGGTGCCTTTGTTTTTTCGCATCTTCCACCTGCAACGCCAGTCGGTGAACGGCCGTCAAGGATGGGTCTCGTTTAAGCAGCCAACCAAGCTCTTCAAAACATACAGCGATTTTGTTCGCGATTTCAAGGGTCGGTTCTTCCTCGTGAAATCGATCACCCAGAAGGGTCGGATACTCTTTTTACCGAGGGAGAGCGGACGGTAGACGGTCAGCGGTTCCTTGCGTGGCTCTCCAAGGTACATTTATTGTGGACCTCGGAGCACTTCAACCGCGGTACTGACCGGTACATCGTGCAGGCTGGGACTCTCGACGAGAGGGATATGGCCGCCTATATGAAAATAGTTGCCTTTGTGCGGGATCTTCCCCCGTCGAAACTGGTGACGCCCGATGGTCGGTACATCCTCGACGCGCAGGGGAACGTGCGGACGAAGAAAAGGCTGATTAACACGAAGACCCTGCTCGGTTGCGCCACGGGGGCGGACGCTCTGGAATATCTAGGTAGGGACGTTTCTTCTTTCTTGTGATCATATGTTTTGTCCGTTGCTAACTCTCTGTTTGTTTTTGCAGCGAACATGTCTTCCGTCGAGGAGCGGGTGAAGAAGCTGCGCGCCTCAAGGTCCGTCGCGGTCTCGAAGACGCGGGTGAGTCAACTGGTTGGGCAGGAGGCCGTGACGCCGGGAGGCCAGAGTTCGTCTTCTTCTCCCCAAGAGAGCCAGTCTCCTACGTCTCAGGGAGTTGCGAAGAGGCCGAGATCCGAGGAGCCCAGCGGTTTGATTGATCTGACGACCGGCTCGGCCGAGGAGGGCTATGTCGTTCCACCGTGCCATCAGCATCCGGGCTATTTTCACGGGGCCCGGTCTCCTACCGTCTCTGCTGGGGAAGTGAAGGCTGTCCGTGAAGCCGATCGAGAGTCTCGTCGACGTATCCTGGCGGAGGATTTGGCCGTGATGATGTGGACGTTCACGACGGCCCTTGTCCTGAACGAGGAGGGTTGCTCTGCCGCTGAGCTGTCCAAATTGCAGGGGGACCTTACCTTCATGCAGTCGCGCCTGGCCAAGCTTACCGAGGAGCTGGAGAAGAGTCGGAAAGACGCTGCTGACCAGCGCAAGCGAGCGGAGGGTGCTGAGGAGAAGGTGACCTCGATGGAGGAGAAGCTGGGGGCGGCAGTGGCCGAGGTGCAGGCGCTGAAATTTCGCATGGAAGTCCTGGATAGCGCACTTCGTCCGGCCGAGGACGAGACTGAGGAGGACCAGCGGTTGATCACGCGTGCTGATTTGGTCGCCCGGATTCGGGTGTTGGAAGGAGATTGTCTGGATGCTGTCGAGGTCGGGTTCAAGAGCGTCGTTGCGCAGATCCAAGTTGTCAACCCCGGCGTCGCGTTGATCGTGGATGGGATTGGGCTGTATCATGAGATCGTCGACGGGAAGGTGGTTGACCCCGAGCTTGTCATTCCCGACGATGGCCCCGTGGTTGCTGAGCAGGAGGGCGAAGTTGTATAGGTTTCTCGGGCCTGCGTGCTCGTAGTTTCCTGGCCTGTGTGCCGATATTTTGTAACTTATTTTTCTTTGTTGGGTTTGCGTGCCCCCGTTCGTGTAATATTGACTACTGGGTTGGTGCCCGCTTTTGTTTAATATATCTTTTGAGAATTTTCTAAGTGTGCACTCGGTATTTGCACGATGTTTATGCTCGTCTTATTTTCGCATTTATTTGTTTGCTTGAGTTATGTTTGATATGCACGTGTTGGTATGCTTTTCAGGCCCGTCCGGGTGTTAGCTCGACAAACTTGTTACCGGCGGTGAAGGGAACTGGCCGGTTTGGCCGGCGGTGTGGCCTGACCGTTTCGGGGGTAGTTCTCCCCGTGGCGTGGACGTCCCATCGCGAGCTGGGCGTCTTGCCGGTTTTGGTACAGTGGTGGGAAGTCTCGGTCGAGGTGTTCCCCACCGAGCAAGGCCTTCTACCTGCGCACACAAGAGGCAAGGCTTGCTTTTCTCTGGTAGTTAGTGGATGCGTGGGAGTGCGGTGGTACCATGTCGCCCCCCAGTGGTCGGGACGATAGGTTGTCGCGGGCAGTGTTTTAACTGTAGTACCGCTTAAGTTTCACGGCGTTCCATGGTCGAGCTAGTTGTTCCTCGTGCAGGTTTTCGAGGTAATAGGCCTCATGCTCCGTGTCGCGGTGAAATTTGGATACCAAACTATTGATTAGTTTGAATCGTTAGTTCATTTTGCAACCGAACTTTGATTTGTCCAAAGGAAGGGATAAAGATCGAAATTCCCACAATGCAATGCAAATGCAAGTTAGATTATTTTAGGTTCGGGGGTTGGTTAAACTTAGGGAAGGTACTAGCATCCTAAGTTTCTGTAGTACTCTACAGGAACCTCTTGTTTTATGTTTGTTTATTGCTATGTGTTTATCTGCTTAATGGTTTAAAGGCCTAGGGGTTTATTTTCTAAGTATACTCGATAAGATGTTGCATCTTATGCCTACATATCCTTACGGGAGTGGAATCAGAGTATTTTGTAGTTCACCCTAAAGGGTTAGAGGAGGTCTTTGACTCTGGTCAAAGTTCCTACGGGTTTAGGGTAGTTGTTTTGATTGAGTTTAGGAGAAGAGATGAGTCTTCATGTTAAGGGAGAGATAACCACCACAAATGTAAGAAGGGGGGTTGTAGGAAAATAGTCTTTGCATCGTCTTAAGAAAAGGTCTTAAATACTCGGATGGTCGCCAAGTATGCCTTTATCGCTCTTAAGGCAAAGTTCCTACATGTTTGTTTGTATTATTGTGGGGGTGGAGATTATATCTCACTTAAGATGATTAACATCTATTCTCTATTGTGTTCGAAAAGTTGTATTGTTTTGATTGTGTTGTTTCTATGTTGTAAGGATAAAGACAAGGTCCTTCCTATGGGGTAGGATATATCCTAAGGATCAACTTGAATGGGATCAAGGATCATGGGGAAATGATGCAAATGATGTGCAACTACACACAAGTGTTGACTTATGTGTATGTTTTTCCTTTGGACGGAATGCGATGCGATGCAACGAGATATAATGACTTGCGGTAAGGATAAATTGCAGAAAGTAAGATACAGAAATATAAACCATACACGGACGCATAAAAGCGCTAGGTGAGTGTGTGCATTGTGGTTAAATAAAAGCGGATAAAACATACATGAAAATACGCACGAAAGCGCTAGGTGTGAATTTGTGAGTGTGTCGTGAAGTGCACGATTGATTTGTGTTTTACGATGTTGATTAATTTTTAGACGAGGTTGAATTATTTTGAGAAAAGTTGAATTGGTTTGAGATTGATTTGAGGAAAAGATTAATTGATTTATTTTGGTTTAAACTGTGAGAAAATGCTTGATTTTATGAGGGGATTGAATAAGAAATTTGTAATAAGTGATTTTATTTTAGCTAAAATATGGGATGATTTATTTAGATAAAAGTTGTTTATTATTAAAAAAAGGGGTTATTGTTTTTTTTATATTTAAAAGGTCTAGTTGAAGTCAGGTTAATTAATTAATAAATGACTTGTTTACTAAATAAAAGGTTATTAGATGATTTAGATGATTAAAGAAAATTGTGAGATAAATAATTTATTAAATAAATTGCTTTAAAGAAAGAAATTAATTGAGTTATTAGAGATAAAATGATGGGCTAACTAAAAAAAGATCAATTAGATGAATATGGTTTAATTAGAAAAGAGATAATAAGTTATTTAAATAAAAGGACTGACCTAAAAAAAATGATTTAGTTGCTTTATAAAATAGTTGATTAATTAAAATAAGTATATTTTTAGGATTATTGGCTAAACGGGTTAATTAACGTTTAAGTGCAGTGTTAGTGATGTGTATGTGTAATGAGATAGCAAACCACAAACACGATGGAGGAAGTGCGAACCCTAATCCCCTTTTACATCCACCCCCAAATCGATTTTGCGATTCTCCTTCGTTTTGAATTCTTCTTCTTCTAACTCCTGAAACACAACACCCAATCAGTAAATTCGATATTTTTGCAAGAAAAGAGAGTTTACCGAAGATTAGTGAAGTGGTGTTGGAGGTGAGAACGGCGGTCGAAGGGCTCGAGATGGTCGAAGGGCTCGAGATGGTGGCGGCTTTGAGCGGTATTATTGATGAGCGATGGATGGTCTCCCGGAGATTCATCGGCGATGGCGTCGAAGGTTCGGCGATTGCGGTTGATTGCGGTGTATCCGAGCGAACGCAGATAAGTTCCTTATCCTCTCCTCTTTACCAAATTTGGGATTCTCGAGGGATTTGTGGATGTTGAACTTTTATGTTTTTGTGATTCCTTCCCCTTGATTGTTTTCATTCTCCTCTTTTTATAGGCCTTTGAGAATCAATTGCCTTTAAAAACTGATTTGAAATGCTTTGAAGGATTTGATTCTGACTTTCTGTTTTAAGATAAATCGAATTAAAAGCCTTTCCTTTCTCGAAAACCGTAGTAATGAGCTAATCAATTGACATTTCCTGATTTGATTTTGCTTCGATTTGATCTGATTCTGAATCTTCCGTTTCGGTTTAGATAGTTATCTGGAAAACTTTCCTTTTTCGCATGGACATGTTGGGTAACTGTTTTGGAAAGAAAAGAATTCACTTCCGTTTTACTCTCAATGCCAATTGAATTCCTTGATTTCTGGCTTCCATTTTCATGTGATTACGCTCGATTGCTTAGGACAGAATATGGATGACTTGGAACAAGTAAATCCTCTTAACTCTGTATGGTAACAAACTGATAATGGCGTTTAAATCCTCTACTTTTAAAATCATTACGTGTGTCTGTTCCAGGAGAAAAAACATGAGGCAACCGTTCTTGTTTTAGTCTAGTTTACTTTAATGGTGTATTTTTCATTTTCTCATAGTTGTGCATGGATGTTGATGATTGGAACTGATTTTGCAGGTGCTGTTTTATGGTGTTGATGACTGTAAGAGTTAATGACTTCCTAATTCAAACTTTTTCATGAATACCTCGTCTTTGTCCAAAATATTCATAATTGGAAGCTATTAACTTCCTTTCCTTTTGTTAATTTGTGCAGCTATTAGCTGGTCTGGGAATGCGCAGACCGAGTTTCATCTTCATGAAACACTTTCTTTTCTGCTATCTGATTCCGTTAGGAAACTCTCTTGATGAGTTTCAGACTTAGCTTCTGAACCACATTGACATTTCCTTCTTCTTCTTTCAGGAACAAACTTAAGTTCGGAGGCTGCCGGTTTTATGTCGTTTGCCGAGAAAGGTTTGGTGCAGTTATGATGATGATGACTTAATCATCTGAACCAAAGCTCTGTGAGATTAGTGTTGCCTTTGAATAATAATGGTTGCCTTGTGCGGAAACTGTCTGAAACTAGTTGTTTTTCTTGTCCCGAATTCGATTTCGTCGATGTTCGGTAAGGAGTCGGCGCCAGCTTTGGTTGTTGCCCTCCCGGCCACTCGTATTCTGTCCTATGATGAGTTTTCTGAGGGCTGAACTTAAATCACCTCCTCTCCTTCTTAGATTTACTCTGAATCGATCTTGTTAACTAATGATGGTGTGTTGTATTTTGCAGGTATTAATGGGATGACTTTGGAAACGCACCTGCTGTGGTTATCATTACGCAATTGCGGTTGCAGTTGATGATTGTGATACCGGCGGCTGGGACTGAGCTAGCAGCTTCTTAGGATCATAATTCTGATGGCTTAGGAAGCAGACTCATCTGGACATATTGGAAGTAAACAAATCTTTGATCGTTTTACACTTTGACTCGTTGATTTAGATGTTTTAAATGAAACAATGTTTTAACCTTCAATTGTTGTTGTTGATGTTGCAGGTATCTTCTGGTATAACCGAGAGATTCCCGTAGTTTGGAATCTACTACTGGTAGCGACTTTCACCATGCAATGCGGTAGGATGATTGAGAATTCTATCACTTTCCTAATGAATCTCTTGAGTTAACTCTTGCTGAATCATTGTTGATATTTTGACAGGTTGTGGTGTCTTAATGCATTTCGATGACGAAACGTGCGATGCTGCGAAATCCAAGATTGCTTGCATTTTACAAATTGATGGCATGTCAAAGTGGCTGGTTCTGAACTGTATGGAACTTATAAAGTAGCTTGTAACGAATGCTTGAAACCAATGCTCTTCAATTTAGTTTAATGAAACAACTATATAATGTATGAAGGATTTTATGTCTTCTGAATTTGTTGGAAAAAAGTGTAATGCAGTGGTCGGCTGGCGGGATTGATTCACAATTGATGATCAATAATTGAGGTTGGTGACTAACATTAGGTGCCTTAAGAGGAAACGGAGGTCTTCTGATGCAGGTAGGCTCACAACTATTCTTAGGATTGTGTTAACCACGTTGAACTTTGGTTGTAACTTGGATTCTTTTGTCAGGTTTCGGTGAGACAACTCTGCTGATTTGTGCAAGATACGAACAATGAGGATACATCTTGCGGCTACGACGACTTTGTCAGTAACAAGGTTGCTCGATGACATCTAGTGCATATCATGGCTTGGTGTAACTGTTCATGGCATAAGTGGAGTCAAATGTAGAAAGCCTACTGAATATTTCTCTGTTAGTCTCACTTGGAGTTCCAACATAGTAGACGGTCGAAGCGTCTGTGTCGTAAAAGAGCAAAGTCTTGGCAGTAGTAGTGCTTGAACATCGTAGCTAGTAATAATTTATCTAAGCTTGTAGGAAGTTTGAATTTCTGTAATAGTTGTTAAGAGCCTTTGAAATAGTGGTAGGAATAGTCATGGAGTGGACTGAGGAATATCATTCAATATATGCGGCGCTTTCAATTTGTAACAGACTACTTTGTCACCCAAATGATAAATACTGTGTTGTCATTTGAATTCTAAAAAAAGAAATCAAAATAGAATGCCATTCTAAAATCTGGATGCTAATTGAATTTCCAAGAGCCTGTTAGTCCAAATCTCTAATTTAATCGCGTGTCTAATTCTCCTGATGGGTCTCTTGTCATGAAACAAGTTGTCTTACAGACTGTTCAAATGATCCTTTTGACGACGGCAGTCCTAGCACAAAAATCAAGGTTGTGAAGAACCCCCCATAAATAGAGGTTACACTTGTCATGCAGTCCTATTCTTGAAGTTCACGAATAAATGAAAGACTTAGGACAATCCCTGGTTATGATCAACTGGCTATGCTTTGGAATGCTCGACTAGGGAAATAATTATTCATCTATTGTAAATTATGCCTGCACCAAATGGTTAGTCCAACATACATATAAACAGTAGGGTAAAACAAACAAAAATAAACATCAGGAGGTGGGGTCTTATGGTCAGAATTTGGGGTGTGATAGATGCCCCTATTTAAGTTACTCCTATTCGGAGATATGGAGATGAAATCTCTGTCTCGACGAGATAGGAAGGACTTAAATACAAACATTGCACGAATTTTTGGGCCATAAGAATCCACCGAATGCAAATGATATGCAATGATATGAGAATGCAAGATAGAGGATCCTGTGGAGAAATGGCGCCACAGGGAAAAACCAGACATGACATGCGAGAAGCGAAAGAGTAACAGACTCAACGAAGTGGGACTCCACTGAGACTGGAAACAACCACCAATGGGGAATCTCCAAGGATATGGCGATTTAGACAATAGGTGAGAAACTTATTACCATAGTGTAGTGATTGGTACTAATCCAAATGAGTCGATGATGATTCATCTTTATTTGTATTTTTCCCCCTTTTTTTTTTGTTTCTGTATATCTTTTCTTTTGGAACTCAACTTGAAATAATAAAATGTATGACTTCCCCGAGCATCATGATAAGGATACCATGAGCTGGTCTCGGTCTCTGTCTGAAATGTCGAAACTTTGTAGATGTAGATGTAATCACTGTAGATGTAAATGTCGTTGTAGATGTTGTAGTGGTAGAGCTTCCCCGAGCATCATGATATCGGAGTCATGAGCTGGTCTCGGTCTCTGGTGTCGAACTTCCCCTTGCATCATGGTATGGGAACCATGAGCTGGTCTCGGCTCCTGATGTTGAACTTCCCCTTGCACCATGGTATGGGAACCATGAGCTGGTCTCGGTTCCTTCCCGAAATGATGAAAACTCGTGAGAGCACCTTCATAGGGGGTTGTAATTTTGTAGACTGTAGATTGTAAATGTAGTTATAAATTGTAATGTTGATGTAGATGTTCGGCTGTGAGCCATAGTGTCATTGTAGATTGTATGTTGTAAATTGTAACACTGTAGAATTATTGATGTAAATGTTGTGTAGTCTGTAATTGTAGAATTTTGTAGATGTGATCTTGTACTTGTAATTGTAGATGCAATTTGTATTGTATTGGCAATTTGTAGAATGTGCACCGGGGATCTTCAGATGAGCTGTAAGTCGGTTGATTTGTGGAGTGTCCTCTTGTAAGGAGATATATCGTTGATAGTACTCATAATGAACTCTCTGGGGAAGATCATTTTTGAGGAGTATCTTTGTTGTAATTGTAAGATATGTGAGATTGTTGTAGCATAAATCCTCAAATGGGGAAGTATCTGTAATGTACTTTGCTCTGACTTGATAATTTTGAAATAATCCACTGGGGAAAGACAAATTGTCTTGAGGAAATTGTTGTTTGTCGTTTTGAATATAAGTCAGCCCAAGACGAGTTGCTCAAATAAAGAGATCTTTTGTCATTCAGCTGTAAGTTGTCGAGTGGATCTTGTAATGTTGTTGAAGAAACGTTGTGTCTTCAAATGGCGATCCTCATAATGTTAAAGTGCAAAATAAATGCACTCTTAACTTGTGTTCAAAGCTGGAGATGTTCATAGTGTGATTGTCAAGGAACGAAGTTCAATTCGGGAAGTAACCGAAGAGAAACTGTCAAGCAAGACTCGACCATAGAGGCATAAACTCCTATGGGAATGTACTGAAACAACTGTCTTCCACGAGGATCGAACTTCGTGGGGAAATAGGAATATTGAGCTTTTTCTGCTTAGGGCTGACAACTCTATTTGGAAGGAGTAAGACACGCCCAAATACCCAAGGGTAAACGCAATAGAAGAGATAGAGTAAAACATACAAAGGCTGCACAAATGCAAATGTTATGCTATCTACTTATATGATATGAGTATGCTTATGCTGACAAGACAGATGAAAGCAATGACCGAAGATGGGATAAACGTCTCGGAACAAACATCCGACTAATCTTCAAAGATAGAAGTACCACTGGGGATATACGGAGAACTAAATATAGGATTCCAATCCTGCTTCAAAACTTCAAAATTTCTCTTGAGGAAGAGTGATCAATCCATTTGGGGATGTAACATCTTGATAAGCTTGACGTGTTGTATGAAACTGTAGACGGAGGTTCCCAAACCGAAGTTTCATAGGGGATAAAATAAATATCCTGGGTCATCGTAGTTGCTGAATATGTTGGGGTTGAGCTTCCTAAGGATGAGGTATACATCTTTTTGCTCCAATCTTCAAATGCCCCAAGTCACATAGTTTAAGAGAAAAGTCTCGAGAGGATTTTATAGAAAATATGATGTCCAAATGCCCCACCGTTTTCAAACTCTCGGAGAGATTCGCCGAATCTCGACGTAACTTCCCCTGATTGGCGGTAAGTGAGTCCTTGAATTTCTTCTAGTTGAACCCAAGACTTGTGCGGATGAAAATTTCTTGGGAAGAATGACTTGCCCCAAGTCAGCAAAGTCTTCAAATATCATCATCAATGTCTGTATGTGGTCTTTCTAAGATGTCAAGCGTATTTAGCACATTTGAAATATCCATTTTGAAATGGTTAATGCAACACGCGTTTGTCTTGAAGTTTTGAAAAGGGGTATCGCAATAACTTGTGATCGAAACCACTAGTCAGGATACAAATTGAACATTATTTATAAAGCCGATTTAAATTTGAGCATAGCTCAAGGAGTCAAGAAACAATATCTCATCGAGTATGCTTTCGAATTAAACCTTACCTCAATTAGGACTTTGAGGGTCGTATATGGGTTTAATTTATGACTTGTAGAATGGAGGTAGAAAGGGTTAGTATATTTGTGCCCACCCAATTTTTGAAAGATGTTCATCATTTTTTAATATTACCCTGCCCCAGGTTAAGAAAATGATGTTTCGGTTTGGGAGAAAGAGAACGGATCCTCAATCAAGGTTTAAAAGAAAGGGTTGACTATGTTGGCTTTCAGGAGGTTTAAAATAATGCCTTACATCATCAGTAGGGTTTTCATTCGAAGCATACAACAAGAGATCATGTGTTTTACTTCATCATCCTCCTTCCAATTCTCTGTCAGAGCGAGAGATCGGGTAAAAGTCGGCATTATAAATAATTTTGAAAACTATTTGAGTGAAAACGAATGGATTTCTTCAAGACAAACAGTTATTACATTACTTATTCAAAACAGAAAGTTCTTACATGCCAAATATGCTTTTAACCAAAGAAATAAACACACAAACAAACGAAAGGAATAGAAAGTTCTTCTGGAGTTTTCGCTTATATCAGCGTAATGGTATTCCATTCATGATCGGTCTTTCTCCTTTGAAGGTTATCACTTCATTGTCGATCATTTCTTGAACTTTTCCTTGAAAAACTTTGCAATCTTCGATCGAATGCCCCAACACTCCATCATGAAATTCACAGCTGGTGTTTGGGTTGAACCACGGTGGGTGAGAATTCATGGTTCTTGTCTTTCTAGGTGTCATTACCGAGTTTCGGATGAAATAAAACCATAATTGACGGTAGGTCAATGGGATAAGAGCAAACCAAAGGGTTTCTTCTTTCAGAGTGTTCAGAGGTACTTTCTGATTCGGAAACTGTCTTTGATCATGTCGATGCTGATCTGGAGATGGCATCCTTCGCTTAGGAGGCAATTGCTGCTCGCGCTGAGCAGGCATTGCATACTCATGTTGAGGACGGGATACCGAAGCTGTGGATTCTCTGGGAGATCCTTTATCACCTGTTTTATCGGGAACTATTCCCAAACTGTAATTGTACTGCTTTACAAAAGCAACAGCTAAGTCTTCCCAAGACTGGATGTGATTCACTTGTAGCTTCATATACCATGTTAACGGTGTTCCACCCAAACTTTCTTGAAAGCAGTGAATCATTAATTTGTCATTTCCAAGGTAAGCGATCATCTTCTGACAAAACATCATCAAGTGATACCTTGGACAAATTGTACCTTTGTACACTTCGAAGGCGGGAATTTGGAATCCCGGGGGGACAACTAGGTTTGGAACTAGGCGCAGGTCACGAGCACGAAAATCAGGCGCACGGTTCCTCTTCATCATTTTCCGTCGTTCCTTGAAGTCACGAAACTCATTCTCGAATGCTATAAGCCCAGGGTCGTCCACTTCTTTCTCAGCATGAATATTCCGCAAGTCAGCAAACGGGTTTTCTTGCATAGGTAGTGGCGCAGGAACAAAGTCGTCGGAGGGGCGGCGAAATGTCGGATTAGACCTTACTCTGAAGTTAGTCGTACGATCCATGTCTTTGTTCTCCTCACTATCCTTTAATGATACTTCCGGCTTGGTCAGATGGTCGAGACAGCGACTGACAGCAAAAGATGGAAAACCGAAATGAGCCACAACAAAGGAAGGACACATGCACAAATGTAAAATGCCATGCTAAATGCAGAATGCTAATGCGAAAATGCAGATGTAAAGGGGAGACTTCAAGAAACTCAAAGTGTTTTTCAGTGTTATAATGTAGAATAATTGAAAAGCTTTTTATTCTTGAGAAACACTGTAAAGCGAAGTACTCTTTCAAGAGTTTATTACAACGAAAGCAAAAGAAAACTTAGAACTCTATCCCACAGTCTTCTCTTTTGTACGGAGCTCCTCGGTCAGCTGGTCAATACGCTCTTGCAGCGCTGCTTTCTCGATGATGAGTCGTTCCACACACTCCTTCCAAGCCATAGTAGTTGAGGGGAGATCATCACTGGTGACAGCACTTGAAGAGGCATAAGGAGAAAATAAATCTCCTTGCGCCTTTCTCTTTCTGGCAACTTCTAATTCTGGTGTCTTCTGAAGTCTTTCCTTCTCTACCTTGAGGGTGAGGAACTTATTCTTCCAAGCAGTCCTCAATTTCCGGGCTTCATCTAAAGCAATCTTTACTTGTTCAATTTCATCCACATCGAACCAGTCGGGGTCATGAGGAGACAATACCATAGGTTCGTGAAAAGGAAAAGGCATCTTGAGATCGAGAGCCCTTTCTCGCACCCAATGCAGATAATCCTCGGAAACAGCACAATTGGGGTATCCTGAAGCAGCTGTTCCTTCCCTATCAATATATTTCCATGCATAAATGATGACAGTCTTTAGGTCTGGATCCTCTTCTCCTTTGAAATAGATCTCTTCCAACGAAACTGGGTCAGGCACTTGGATCATAGGGTGTCCAAACTGTCTACGGGCCAAAGCGGGATTGTAACTTATGCATCCTTCTCTTCCAATAAGAGGTACGTTGGGGAATCCTCCGATGCTAGGAATCATAGGCACGCCTCCATAGGCGGGATCATACCCAACAATGTCTGAATTGGTAAGGGCCATAAGTATCTCGGACCATCGAGGTGTTGCTGCTTGATCCCAAAGGGACGGATGCCAAGTCAAACGAGCGATGAACCATGAGTACAGCAAGGCGGTACAACATACAATGTGTCCTCCTCCTTCGGCATTCTTCGAGTGAATCGAGAAGTACGTATCAGCAAGCAAGGTGGGTACTGGATTCTTGAGTATGAACAGCTTGATTGCATCCATATCAACAAAATTGTCAATTTTAGGGAACCAGAAAGTCCCATAGACCAACAAAGCAAAATTGGCTTCCAAGATGAGAGCCTCCTTTCTTTCAGCATGGTAACGGACTTTTTCGATCAAAAAGTCGGCGGGGAACCCAAGGACTCCTTCCTTGGTGGTTAGGTGTGCTTGAACATCTTCAAGGCTAAGATGAGTGGCATTTGCAATTTCTTGGTGACCAGGCGTGTCTTCCCTTCCGGTGAATAGGGGTTGAACAGTCACAGGCATCCTCAAGAGTTCTGAGTACTCTTCCAAGGTCGGCATCAATTGGTAGTCTGGAAAAGTGAAGCAGTGATACATCGGGTCATAAAATTGAACCAATGTTTCCAACAATCCTTCTTTCATCCTTAGCTCAAGGAAACGGAAAACTCCTCCATATTCTGCTGCGAAGGCAAAGCGATCCTTGACGAGTTCAGCTAGTTCTCTCAAGCTTTCGATGTTGAGACTCTGAAAAGTGTACTTCAGGGTTTCTCTTCTGAAATCCATGATTACAACACCTACAGAACGAATTTGAGTTTCTTGAAGTGAACAATGGAAAAGAATGCAATGCAAGATGATTAGGACTTCATGGGATTCCTCTTATTTATGGGCATTGCGGTAAAAGGAAACGTTTTATTAAATTCGAAACGGACTACATGAATATTCTTTTAAAGAGTCCCAAATAAAAGCTAAATAAAAGATAGTAAAGACACTAAAGAAGCTTTGAATGCTGCTGCTTGAGCTGCTCTTCTAGTTGCGCCTTCTCACGGATAAGGTTGTCCACAATTATTTTCCAAATAGTGCATTGTGGGTCGGAGAAAAATAAATCCTCCATGACTTTCCTCTTCTTGCAGGGGAGTAATTCTTCATCCTTCAATTGTAGCTGTTTCTGAAGTTCATCCTTCTCCTTTTGAAGTTCAGCATTCTGCTTTTGAAGTTCAGCCTTCTGCTTTTGACACTCATCATTTTCTGCCACTGTTGCATGGTACTTGTTCTTCCAAGATTTCAGCTCATGTTGAGACTTTCTTAAGGACACCTCTAACTCCTCGGCTTTGGACATAAAGACATAAGTGGGCTCTCTCCTTGGAGCTATGGGATCTTGACGGGAATAGGGCATCTTTAGCTTGGTTGCCCTTTTTCTGACCCACTGGAGGTATGGTTCTAAAGATACACAGTTAAGCTTCCCTAGACTTCTCTTCCCTTTCTTGTGTACATTACGCCATGCATTTAGAATCTTTCCTCGGAGTTCCATATCATCTTTGAAGAATATACCCTCTACTTGAACACTCTTAGGAGGTTCCTTCAACGGGTTTCCCAACTGTCGGCGAGCTAAAATAGGATTGTAGCTGATTCCTCCATCAAAGCTGAGTAATGGTACATTAGCGAAGTCACCACAACTATCAATGATTAATACTCCATCATACACTCGGTTGTACCAATCAATGTCGGAATGGGTCAAAGCCATAACCCTTGGAGACCAATGCTCTTTGCCAATGTTTGTAAAAGAGCTAGACTTCGGCAAGTGTGAAATAAACCACTTGTAAAGTAAAGGTACACATCAAGTAATCATCCCTCCACCACGGAGGTTTCGGAGATGTATAGAGTGATATGCATTTCCTAACAGAGTTGGCACTGGGTTGTTCTTCATAAAGATCTTGAATTCTTTGAGATCAATGAAACCTTCAAAACTCGGGAATAGAAACAACCCATAAACAAGCAAAGTAAAAATTGCCTCAAACGGAGCCTTATTAGAATAATCAGCATAGAATGAAGCCTTCTCGACTAGGAAACCTGTCTTTAAACCAAGAATTCCATCCTTAGTAACTAGGTTAGCTTTGACGTCAGATACTTCAAACGGAGGGCTTTAGCAATATCTTTCTCATCAGGGTCCTTTTCCAAGAAGGGAAAAGGAGATTCTTCTAGAACAGGCAGACCAACCAAAAAAGAATACTCTTCCAATGTAGGTAGCAACTGGAAATCTAGAAAGGTGAAACAATGGTAGAGAGGATCATAGAACTGTAGCAGAGTGGCAAGAAGTCCTTCATTCACTGAGCAACCCAACAAAGATATCAGCTTCCCATACTTGTTCTTGAATTCTTCTTGATCTTTGATGAAACCCCACAACTTCTTTAGGTCGTCCAATTTGGGACTCTTAAAAGTATATTTCACAGTATGTCTTTTATTTGAAGTCATAGTGACCTACAATGTTCATAAACGAAGGTAAATCCCATGAAGTCCAATGCAGAATGATGTTATATGAATGCAGCAAACACAAGTATTCACATAAGGACAATAAAGATAAACAAACAAGGTGCCCTAGGTTAGCAACGAGCATGGAGTAAAGGTGTACCCTTCCCAAAGGATGAGGACTAAAGGTTGTTTGTACCTGCAGAACAAGGTTCTAATGGGACTCAGAATCATCAGCCCATCTATCGGATATTATCAATTTCCCCAATTACTCGAGGATTAATAATATTCTCAAGAGAACTTCTTTTGAGTGTAGCTTCGCGTAGCACTATTTCGGAAGTACTTCCTCATAGTCTCGCACTACGCCCTAGTAAAGGCCATAGTTGGGTTAAGGTAACTACGGTCCTCAATATCATAGGCTCCAAAGTCGAAAGTAGTGAGTGTCTTCACGATTAATCGTTCAACAGTATTATTTCGGAAGGGCCTCAACTGAGCGGGATTCTCGATTCAACTTAGTAGAGATTCAACTCCCAATAAGCCTCCTCGACTATATCACCATCCTATCTTAATTTCTCTCAAGTTCGGGTGTAGAACTTTATCTCACCACTCAAGGACAATAATCCCAAAAGAAACATAAGAGAAGGCATGTAAACAATTAATCAAGTAGGCAGATATATAAAGCAGTAAACAAAATAAAATAAGATAGGGAAACCCACTGAGGTCCCCAGTGAAGTCGCCATTTCTGTCGCGGTGAAATTTGGATACCAAACTATTGATTAGTTTGAATCGTTAGTTCATTTTGCAACCGAACTTTGATTTGTCCAAAGGAAGGGATAAAGATCGAAATTCCCACAATGCAATGCAAATGCAAGTTAGATTGTTTTAGGTTCGGGGGTTGGTTAAACTTAGGGAAGGTACTAGCATCCTAAGTTTCTGTAGTACTCTACAGGAACCTCTTGTTTTATGTTTGTTTATTGCTATGTGTTTATCTGCTTAATGGTTTAAAGGCCTAGGGGTTTATTTTCTAAGTATACTCGATAAGATGTTGCATCTTATGCCTACGTATCCTTACGGGAGTGGAATCAGAGTATTTTGTAGTTCACCCTAAAGGGTTAGAGGAGGTCTTTGACTCTGGTCAAAGTTCCTACGGGTTTAGGGTAGTTGTTTTGATTGAGTTTAGGAGAAGAGATGAGTCTTCATGTTAAGGGAGAGATAACCACCACAAATGTAAGAAGGGGGGTTGTAGGAAAATAGTCTTTGCATCGTCTTAAGAAAAGGTCTTAAATACTCGGATGGTCGCCAAGTATGCCTTTATCGCTCTTAAGGCAAAGTTCCTACATGTTTGTTTGTATTATTGTGGGGGTGGAGATTATATCTCACTTAAGATGATTAACATCTATTCTCTATTGTGTTCGAAAAGTTGTATTGTTTTGATTGTGTTGTTTCTATGTTGTAAGGATAAAGACAAGGTCCTTCCTATGGGGTAGGATCTATCCTAAGGATCAACTTGAATGGGATCAAGGATCATGGGGAAATTATGCAAATGATGTGCAACTACACACAAGTGTTGACTTATGTGTATGTTTTTCCTTTGGACGGAATGCGATGCGATGCAACGAGATATAATGACTTGCGGTAAGGATAAATTGCAGAAAGTAAGATACAGAAATATAAACCATACACGGACGCATAAAAGCGCTAGGTGAGTGTGTGCATTGTGGTTAAATAAAAGCGGATAAAACATACATGAAAATACGCACGAAAGCGCTAGGTGTGAATTTGTGAGTGTGTCGTGAAGTGCACGATTGATTTGTGTTTTACGATGTTGATTAATTTTTAGACGAGGTTGAATTATTTTGAGAAAAGTTGAATTGGTTTGAGATTGATTTGAGGAAAAGATTAATTGATTTATTTTGGTTTGAACTGTGAGAAAATGCTTGATTTTATGAGGGGATTGAATAAGAAATTTGTAATAAGTGATTTTATATTAGCTAAAATATGGGATGATTTATTTAGATAAAAGTTGTTTATTATTAAAAAAAGGGTTATTGTTTTTTTTATATTTAAAAGGTCTAGTTGAAGTCAGGTTAATTAATTAATAAATGACTTGTTTACTAAATAAAAGGTTATTAGATGATTTAGATGATTAAAGAAAATTGTGAGATAAATAATTTATTAAATAAATTGCTTTAAAGAAAGAAATTAATTGAGTTATTAGAGATAAAATGATGGGCTAACTAAAAAAAGATCAATTAGATGAATATGGTTTAATTAGAAAAGAGATAATAAGTTATTTAAATAAAAGGACTGACCTAAAAAAAATGATTTAGTTGCTTTATAAAATAGTTGATTAATTAAAATAAGTATATTTTTAGGATTATTGGCTAAACGGGTTAATTAACGTTTAAGTGCAGTGTTAGTGATGTGTATGTGTAATGAGATAGCAAACCACAAACACGATGGAGGAAGTGCGAACCCTAATCCCCTTTTACATCCACCCCCAAATCGATTTTGCGATTCTCCTTCGTTTTGAATTCTTCTTCTTCTAACTCCTGAAACACAACACCCAATCAGTAAATTCGATATTTTTGCAAGAAAAGAGAGTTTACCGAAGATTAGTGAAGTGGTGTTGGAGGTGAGAACGGCGGTCGAAGGGCTCGAGATGGTCGAAGGGCTCGAGATGGTGGCGGCTTTGAGCGGTATTATTGATGAGCGATGGATGGTATCCCGGAGATTCGTCGGCAATGGCGTCGAAGGTTCGGCGATTGCGGTTGATTGCGGTGTATCCGAGCGAACGCAGATAAGTTCCTTATCCTCTCCTCTTTACCAAATTTGGGATTCTCGAGGGATTTGTGGATGTTGAACTTTTATGTTTTTGTGATTCCTTCCCCTTGATTGTTTTCATTCTCCTCTTTTTATAGGCCTTTGAGAATCAATTGCGTTTAAAAACTGATTTGAAATGCTTTGAAGGATTTGATTCTGACTTTCTGTTTTAAGATAAATCGAATTAAAAGCCTTTCCTTTCTCGAAAACCGTAGTAATGAGCTAATAAATTGACATTTCCTGATTTGATTTTGCTTCGATTTGATCTGATTCTGAATCTTCCGTTTCGGTTTAGATAGTTATCTGGAAAACTTTCCTTTTTCGCATGGACATGTTGGGTAACTGTTTTGGAAAGAAAAGAATTCACTTCCGTTTTACTCTCAATGCCAATTGAATTCCTTGATTTCTGGCTTCCATTTTCATGTGATTACGCTCGATTGCTTAGGACAGAATATGGATGACTTGGAACAAGTAAATCCTCTTAACTCTGTATGGTAACAAACTGATAATGGCGTTTAAATCCTCTACTTTTAAAATCATTACGTGTGTCTGTTCCAGGAGAAAAAACATGAGGCAACCGTTCTTGTTTTAGTCTAGTTTACTTTAATGATGTATTTTTCATTTTCTCATAGTTGTGCATGGATGTTGATGATTGGAACTGATTTTGCAGGTGCTGTTTTGTGGTGTTGATGACTGTAAGAGTTAATGACTTCCCAATTCAAACTTTTTCATGAATACCTCGTCTTTGTCCAAAATATTCATAATTGGAAGCTATTAACTTCCTTTCCTTTTGTTAATTTGTGCAGCTATTAGCTGGTCTGGGAATGCGCAAACCGAGTTTCATCTTCATGAAACACTTTCTTTTCTGTTATCTGATTCCGTTAGGAAACTCTCTTGATGAGTTTCAGACTTAGCTTCTGAACCAAATTGACATTTCCTTCTTCTTCTTTCAGGAACAAACTTAAGTTCGGAGGCTGCCGGTTTTATGTCGTTTTCCGAGAAAGGTTTGGTGCGGTTATGATGATGATGACTTAATCATCTGAACCAAAGCTCTGTGAGATTAGTGTTGCCTTTGAATAATAATGGTTGCCTTGTGCGGAAACTGTCTGAAACTAGTTGTTTTTCTTGTCCCGAATTCGATTTCGTCGATGTTCGGTAAGGAGTCGGCGCCAGCTTTGGTTGTTGCCCTCCCGGCCACTCGTATTCTGTCCTATGATGAGTTTTCTGAGGGCTGAACTTAAATCACCTCCTCTCCTTCTTAGATTTACTCTGAAACGATCTTGTTAACTAATGATGGTGTGTTGTATTTTGCAGGTATTAATGGGATGACTTTGGAAACGCACCTGATGTGGTTATCATTACGCAATTGCGGTTGCAGTTGATGATTGTGATACCGGCGGCTGGGACTGAGCTAGTAGCTTCTTAGGATCATAATTCTGATGGCTTAGGAAGCAGACTCATCTGGACATATTGGAAGTAAACAAATCTTTGATCGTTTTACATTTTGACTCGTTGATTTAGATGTTTTAAATGAAACAATGTTTTAACCTTCAATTGTTGTTGCTGATGTTGCAGGTATCTTCTGGTATAACTGAGAGATTCCCGTAGTTTGGAATCTACTACTGGTAGCGACTTTCACCACGCAATGCGGTAGGATGATTGAGAATTCTATCACTTTCCTAATGAATCTCTTGAGTTAACTCTTGCTGAATCATTGTTGATATTTTGACAAGTTGTGGTGTCTTAATGCATTTCGATGATGAAACGTGCGATGCTGCGAAATCCAAGATTGCTTGTATTTTACAAATTGATGGCATGTCAAAGTGGCTGGTTCTGAACTGTATGGAACTTATAAAGTAGCTTGTAACGAATGCTTGAAACCAATGCTCTTCAATTTAGTTTAATGAAACAACTATATAATGTATGAAGGATTTTATGTCTTCTGAATTTGTTGGAAAAAAGTGTAATGCAGTGGTCGGCTGGCGGGATTGATTCACAATTGATGATCAATAATTGAGGTTGGCGACTAACATTAGGTGCCTTAAGAGGAAACGGAGGTCTTTTGATGCAGGTAGGCTCACAACTATTCTTAGGATTGTGTTAACCACGTTGAACTTTGGTTGTAACTTGGATTCTTTTGTCAGGTTTCGGTGAGACAACTCTGCTGATTTGTGCAAGATACGAACAATGAGGATACATCTTGCGGCTACGACGACTTTGTCAGTAACAAGGTTGCTCGATGACATCTAGTGTATATCATGGCTTGGTGTAACTGTTCATGGCATAAGTGGAGTCAAATGTAGAAAGCCTACTGAATATTTCTCTGTTAGTCTCACTTGGAGTTCTAACATAGTAGACGGTCGAAGCGTCCGTGTCGTAAAAGAGCAAAGTCTTGGCAGTAGTAGTGCTTGAACATCGTAGCTAGTAATAATTTATCTAAGCTTGTAGGAAGTTTGAATTTCTGTAATAGTTGTTAAAAGCCTTTGAAATAGTGGTAGGAATAGTCATGGAGTGGACTGAGGAATATCATTCAATATATGCGGCGCTTTCAATTTGTAACAGACTACTTTGTCACCCAAATGATAAATACCGTGTTGTCATTTGAATTCTAAAAAAAGAAATCAAAATTGAATGCCATTCTAAAATCTGGATGCTAATTGAATTTCCAAGAGCCTGTTAGTCCAAATCTCTAATTTAATCGCGTGTCTAATTCTCCTGATGGGTCTCTTGTCATGAAACAAGTTGTCTTACAGACTGTTCAAATGATCCTTTTGACGACGGCAGTCCTAGCACAAAAATCAAGGTTGTGAAGAACCCCCATAAATAGCGGTTCCACTTGTCATGCAGTCCTATTCTTGAAGTTCACGAATAAATGAAAGACTTAGGACAATCCCTGGTTATGATCAACTGGCTATGCTTTGGAATGCTCGACTAGGGAAATAATTATTCATCTATTGTAAATTATGCATGCACCAAATGGTTAGTCCAACATACATATAAACAGTAGGGTAAAACAAACAAAAATAAACATCAGGAGGTGGGGTCTTATGGTCAGAATTTGGGGTGCGACACTCCGTCTTGTCGCTGACACGGTAGGGGCCTTCCCAATTCGCAGCCAGTTTTCCCTCGTGTGAGTCTTTCTGGTTTCTGCGCAGAACTAAGTCGTCGTTTTGAAAGTCGCGTTTTAGGACTTTGTTGTTATGGCAAAGTGCTACCGTTTGTTTCAGCCAGGCTTCTCGGAGGGCGGCTCCTGAGTGAATTTCCTCGACGAGGTCGAGCTCTTCTCGTAGGGCGACGTCGGTGTCCAGGGGAGCTTCTGTTCGTCTGGATGGTTCGCGTATTTCGACTGGTATCACGGCTTCGGTTCCATACGTGAGGCGAAATGGGGTTTCCCCCATGGTTGAGTGGGGAGTGGTGCGGTACGCCCAGAGGACGATGTGGAGCTCTTCGACCCATGCTCGCTTTGCGTCACCGAGTCGTCGTTTGAGTCCCTTGAGGATAACCCTGTTCGCGGATTCTGTCTGGCCATTTGTCTGAGGGTGCTCGACCGAGGTGAAGTGGTGCTTGGTTCCGAGCTTGGTGACGAAGTCGCAGAAGTTTTTGTCCGTGAATTGTGTGTCGTTGTCGGTGACGATGGCGAGTGGGACCCCAAATCTTGCGAGGATGTTTCGTTTATAGAATCGGAGTATGTTGTGGGCTGTGATTTTGGCCAGAGCTTCGGCTTCGATCCATTTGGTTAAGTAGTCAACGCCTACGATGAGGTACTTGTTCTGATAGGACCCTAGGGTGAAGGGCCCGAGAATGTCCAACCCCCACCAGGCGAACGGCCACGGGGAAGAGAGGGATGTGAGTTCGGCTGGAGGGGCGAGGTGCATGTCCCCGTGTCTTTGGCATTTGTCGCATCATTTGACGTGTTCCTTCGCGTCCGATTACATCGAGGGCCAGTAGTAGCCGGCTCGTAGAGCCTTTCGCGCTAGGGATCTGCCTCCGAGGTGCTGCTCGTTGATGCCCTCGTGGATTTCCTCTAGGACGGCTACGCTCTGGGAGTTATCTATGCATTTGAGGAGTGGGATCGCGAAGCCCCGGCGATACAGCCTTCCTTCGAGGAGAACGTACGAGCAGGCTCGTCGTCTGGTTGTGCTATCCTTTTTAGGGTCGGCCGGAAGGTGGCCGGTGCTGAGGTAGGCATGGAGTGGGGTCATCCAGCAGTCAGTATCTCCGATGGCGTTGATGTCGAGAAGGGTAGTGGTTGCGTTGGTGCTCGGTTGCGACAAGACTTCTTGGATGACCGACTTGTGGCCTCTTCGCTTTTTGGTGCTTGCCAACTTGGAGAGGATGTCGGCACAGGTGCTCTGTTCGCGCGGGACGTGCTGAATCTCCGCTGAGTCGAAACCTTGCAGTTTTTCAGTGATAAGTGCTAAGTACTCGGCGAGGTTGTCGTTCTTTGCTTGATATTCTCCTCGTACTTGAGAAGCGACTAGCTGAGAATCTGTGTAGATTCGGATGTCTCTGGCCCCGAGGTCAGATGCCAAGCGGAGTTCGGCTAGAAATGCTTCGTATTCGGCTTGGTTATTAGTCTTCGGGAAGGTCAGCGTGAGGTAGACTTCGATGAGGGTGCCTTCGTCGTTGTCGAGGACGATGCCGGCGCCGCTTCCCGTGGAGTTGGAGGAGCCGTCCATGAAAATGTTCCAGATGTGGCTCCTGGTGGTGGGATCGAGTGACGGGGTCATCTCGGCGACAAAGTCTGCCAGGGCTTGAGCTTTGATGGTGTGTCGGTCCTCGTAGGTGATGTCGAACTCAGACAGTTCTAATGACCATTTCAGCATGCGTCCGACCATGTCGGGACGACCGAGGAGCTGGCGGATGGGTTGGTCGGTGCGGAGCACGATGGTGTGTGCGAGGAAGTAATTTCGGAGCCGTCGTGCTGCGGTGATGAGGGCTAGGGCGACCTTCTCGATCAGCTGGTATCGGACTTCGGGGCCGTGGAGGGCTTTGCTAGTAAAGTATATGGGTTTTTGGCCCTCCCCGGCTTCGCTGACGAGGACGGCGCTGACGGCTTCGTTAGCCACGGCCAGATATAGGTATAGGGTTTCGCCCGTCACGGGACGTGTCAGTACTGGTGGTTCGGACAAGACGCGTTTGAGGTGGCAGAGGGCTTGCTCGCATTCGTCTGTCCATTCGAACTTGGTTTCCTTCCTGAGCAGTTTGAAGAAGGGGAGGGCGTGCTGGGCGGACTTGGCAATGAACCGGGAAAGGGAGGCGAGCACGCCGTTGAGGGATTGGATGGACTTCTTCGTGGTGGGCGTGGTGATATCTGAGAAGGCGTGGCATTTGTCCGGATTGGCTTCGATCCCCCGTTCGGTCAAGTAGTAGCCGAGGAACTTGCCGGCGCGGACACCGAAGGTGCATTTCTCCGGGTTGAAGCGCATTCGGCATGTCCTTGCGGTCTCGAAGACCTTCCTGAGGTGGGCCGTGTGGTCGTCCTCTGTGCAAGATTTGACGATCATGTCGTCCATGTATACTTCGAGCATGTCGCCGATTTCGTCTTGGAAGACGTTGTTCATCATCCGTTGGTACGTGGCCCCGGCGTTCTTTAGGCCGAAGGGCATTACGTTGTAGTAGTAGTTGCCCGACGCCGTCATGAAGGCCGTGCTCTGTTTATCGTGCTCGGCCATCGGGATCTGGTTGTACCCCGAGTATGCGTCCATGAAGGACAAGAGCCTGAAGCTCGCGGAGTTGTCGACGAGCTTGTCGATGTTGGGGAGGGGGTAGGCGTCCTTAGGACATGCCCGGTTGAGATCAGTATAGTCAACACACATGCGTCATTTTCCATTATTCTTTTTAACGATTATAACATTGGACAGCCAGGTTGAATACCGGGCTTCCAAAATAAAATTTGCCTCTAGGAGGTCTTTTACAGCTTTCTCGGCTGCTGCCGATTTTTTGGGGTTGTCGACGCCTACGTTGCACAACGGCCTTCGCGGTCGGGCTGATGGACAGCTGGTGGCAGGCGACCTCGGGGTCGAGTCCGGGCATTTCTGCAGCGCTCCAGGCGAAGAGGTCGGTGTTCTCGCGGAGGCAGGCTTGGAGCTGTCTTTTTGCGAGGTCTGGGAGTCCGGCGCCGATCTTCACGGTTCTGCTCGTGTCTTCCCCGAGTGTGATGATCTTGAATTCTCCGTCCGGGATGGGTCGTGTTGGGTGGGTGGCCTGCTTGTTGTCCTTGCTGGTCTTTATTTCGGGATCGTGCTCCTCGGTGAAGCGACTGTCGAGGTCCACGGACCCGACCAGCTTCTTTGGGTTGCCTTTTGGCGCTACGATTAAAGTTATCCGCTTGGTCGTTGGAGCGACGGAGTCTAAGCCTTTCAGCGCGGCCTCAAAACACCTCCGGGCGGCCTCTATGTCTCCGTTAAGGGTCACCACGGCCCCCCGTTTTGTGTAGTATTTCATCTTCAGGTGGACGGTGGAAGGTACCGCGGTGAGTTCTGCTATCGTTGTTCTGCCCAGGATACAGTTGTAGAGGGACGGACACTCGATGACCAAGAAATGGATGCTGACCTCCCTGGTTGTTTCTTCTTCCCCGAAGGTGACTTTCAGCTCTACGTACCCCAAGGTCTCGTTGTCGTCCCGTTGAACCCCTGAAGGTCAGAGCCTACGTAAGGGGAAAGGTTGGATTCGTCGAGTTGGAGGGTTGTGAACAAGTGCGTGTACATGATTTCAACCGAGTTGTCCCCGTCGACGAGGATGCGCCTGACGTCGAAGTTCGCCATTCGTGCTCGTATGAGCAGGGGAATGTTGGAGTTGGGGGATCCCCCGGGGAGTTCCTCGAGGTAAAATGTGATCGGATTGGATCGACCTTGGAATCTTTCGAGCGTGCTCATTTTTCCGGAGTTGTTCGTGATAAGCTCGTAGAACTTTCTTTTCACCGATCCTACGAACAGGCTCCTCGTGGTTCCACCTGAGATGACCATGGCTCTGACGAAGTATTCCCATCGGCTGGTTGGTCGGATTGGTTCGCCGACTAGGTCGGGTCCTTCGGGAAGGCCGAATTCTCTGTCCGCAAACCAATCCTCGGGGCGGCTGACACAAAGTGCAACCTGGAGCCTGCTGTTGTCCTCTGGAGAGGGGAGTTCCTCAACTTTCTTGGCCTCTGGGGCCTCTTGCCTCGGTGGTTCGCCTCCCCGGGTGTATCTCTTCAGGTAACCGTCTTTGATCAGAATTTCGATCGCGTCCTTGAGATGGATGCAGTCTTCGGTCACGTGCCCGTGGCTCCTGTGGAATCGGCAGTATTTTGATTTGTCCACATTGGGCTTGGGGGGTGTCGGTCGCGGAAAACGGACACCTCCCTGGACGAATTCGGTTTTGGCGCATTCGGCCAGTATGCGCTCGCGGGAAGCGACCAAGGCCGTGTACTCTGTGAATCGACCGGCAGGGCCGTGTTGTTCGCGTTGTTCGCGGGGCTCGCGGGGGCGATCCTCGCGACGGCGGTCCCCTCCCCGTAGATGGCTCGAGGCTCCGTTGTCTCGGTGCCCGCGAGGGGCCTCCCTGTCTCGGGTGTCTCGAGCGGAGTTGGCCGCTTGTGTTTCTTCGAATCGGATATAATGCGCGGCTCTGTCGAGGAAATCCTGGAGGGAGGTTGGCCGGTGTATGCCTACGGCTTCATAGAATTTGGAGTCGTGACGTAGACCCTGTTCCATTAGGTAGCGCTTCATCTCGTCTGACGTTGTCACTTGCACTGCTTCTCGGGTGAATCTTTCGATGTACTTTCGGAGAGGTTCGTCGGGGCCTTGGATTGTCGCCCCGAGGACGGATTCCGTCTTCGGGTGCCGCCGGGACGCCGTAAAGTGTTTGGAGAACAGGTCCTTCAGGACTCTCCACGACGTGACTGATTCGGGCTCCAAACTCTTGTACCATGTCATGGCGCCTTTCCTCAGGGTCGTTGGGAATAGCCTGCACTTGATAGCTCCCCGGACGTTTCGGTAGTCGAGCATGGCTTCGATGTCCTCTGAGTGATCGTCTGGGTCGGATGTGCCGTCGTACGTCGATAGTGTCGGGGGCTTCTCCATCTCGTGGGGGATGGGGGCAGCCATGATTTCCCTGGACAGCGGAGTGCGATAATTGTCCTCGTCACTGGGAGCTAGGGATTGATGAGGAGACGAGCCGTTCGAAATAGGCCCCTGGTTTCGGGTTCTCGACCTCCTACCCGGGTTTTCGCCGCGAGGATCCCTGGCTGGGATCGCTGCAGTGTTCTGGCGCCTCTCGCGAACTTGTCTTGCTGGGGACCTGGTGCATTCTCGCACCTCCTGCGTGCGGTGTCTCTCCAGCCGCGGTCGGCGATTTCTGGGTCGAGGTGAGGGACTCCTCGAGCCTCCGTTCTGGTCTTCCCGCGGGGGGGACCTCGGAGGGCCGACGCGCTCCAATGCTCCAATCCTTGCGTTCTGCTGGAACAGCAGTTGGTTCGTCTGGTTGATGGCCGTAAAGAGGGCGGCCACCGTCGGATCTGCTCCCGCTGGGATGGGAACGGGTTGGAATGCTGCCAGGCTCGGGGGCCGGCGGTCGGCCTGTTGTAGCCGCTCTGCAGATGACGGTGAGGTAGTTTGGCCGTCTCTCTCGTCGGTCTCCGCCGGACGCGATGTTTCCATCTGCTTGCTCCCGTTGGTGGCGACGTTGAGCACAAAGTCGTGCGGAGTGTCGTCACGGTGTGGGCTAGCCATGACCGTAGAGTGTTGGTGAAACTTTGGTTTTCTTCTCGGAGTAACGGGGAAGTTTCTGTCCCCACAGTCGGTGCCACTGATCTGACCTGATCATGAGGGGATCACGGGCTGGCCACACGCTGTTAGACTGCTACCTGTTCACCGGTGATGAGGAGGAGAAGGGGGGTGTACCTGCAAAACACTTCGATGCCAAAGTGAGGAGTTGGGCAGAGCGAGAGCAAAGTACAGGAAAAGGGTAAGAAGTGAATTCCCTTACCCTCTTGAGGAAGAGGGTATTTATAGAGAGACCCCAGCGCTGGGCCAACAGTCACTTGTGTTGGGCTGGATTGCCAGGCCCAACCCAGGTGACTGCTAGGGCTTACATGGCGTAGTGAAGACCATGACGTGGTCTTCGCCCTAGTCCAACTGCTCCTTGATCTCCGAAAAGTGGGTTTGACTTGTTCTTTCAGAGGTGGGCAGTTGGTTGCTGACGTGTCCCCGCGGAGGGGAGCACGTGGAGAGCGCGCACCGGGCACGTTGTTCTCCCCGCATAGGGGAGCTCGCGGAGTTCCTCGGAGGGCGTAGTTCTCCTCGCGGAGGGGAGCGCGCGAGGACGTGGGAGACCCGAGGGTTCTTGCCCGATGGCACGGGGAATGTCGCCCGCGGAGGGCGTTCTGTTCGGCTGAAAAGGGGGGCGCCGAGGGCGCTTCGTGAGACAGCCTATGTCCCATTAGTGGAATTCTAATGAAACCTTATAAAAATACAGAAAAATTTGAAATTTTTAAAGGACAATACTTAATTATTTAAAAACATACTGTTTCACATACATATGCTTCAAATATATTTTACAGAGTTTGACACCGTTAAGACTAGCGGCCTTGCCACATAGATAAAACATAAAATAAAAGTACAGAAAGGAAACCAAAAAGAAAGCATACCAAAAGGGACCTCCTAAGTCCAACAAGACTGACACTTATACTGACTGTAGTAGTAGGGATGTGATTAGCGTTTGACAAAACACTAACAGCTCCCAATCTAGATGTTATAGTAACACATCTCCACGTCACTTCATATCCTTTCCTTCTGAGTTGTCGGGAAGTACGCAAGATTCGAGCTCATCGTCTGATCGTCATAAAATAATCCAAAATGCAAAACAAAAATGACACAGGGCTAAGATTCATGTACAAGTTTAAAAGTGGGAATGAATGTGTAAAATAATAATATATATGGAAACCATATTTATACAAACAAGCGTATCTTATACCCACAATTACATATACTTTATTTATTCTAATGCATCCCTGAACTATATGCTGACTCAGGCCACTAAACGCTGTCAATGATATCTATCCCATTTACCAAGATCAGATATCACTAGACCACATGCCACCAACGTACTCCCAATTACCAAGAGCTACGCCACCTAACTTCACATGGAGCCTAGGTGTTATAAGTCGATCGTCCCTGAGAATTCAGGCCAAGAACCTTGTCTTGCCTAGCATGCATAGATAATAATCCCCGTCGGGATTGCAGGCGACTGATCAACCTCGTGCGTCCCATACCGCACGGCGGTGGACTTACACATTCCTTAATGCAAGTCTATATGATCACTCACTCATCTTGTGGCAACTCTTAGCCATAAGTATTAAGTTAATAATGGGGAATTATCGTATCAACTTTTCAAGTTATACTTATTATCTAGATACTTAGGTTGAGTACCAAATCCATCCAATGTCTTGCCATATTTGATCTTTGTCCTTACATAATAAGTTCAGTTTGTATAATGGGTAATTGTATGGTTAACTTCCCAGGTAAGAGAGGTGGACTGTAAACGGCATAGTCGACCAAGTCTTTCCTTAGCCAGAACCCAACCAAATATAACTACTCATTGTATCCAACTTTCCTTATGTTAATGGGGATCAATTACTTAATATCTAGCAATGTTTTTCTCTCATTAACCGATTATTTCCTTAATCTATCAATCACAATCATTCAAGTATAAATAAAATAAACAATTATAAAATTAACCGAATAATGCAAGCACAATACAATACCAAATTGTCAAAGATTATTCCTATGATAATTAATTAAGGCCGGCGTAACCTCGCCTAGTGATTTGTGAAAATCATTATTTGAGAATAGGCTCTCCTTAATTATTTATCGCTAGTAGGGCTTAGGTCACCACTACACACATATATATTAAGTTATTTTACGCTAACCGTCCCAATCGTATACGAAATCTTGCCCCCACCTTTTGTTGAGTGTTGTTGAAAGTCCACAAGTGTTGTCTTCGATCTTTGCCAAGAACCTAATTTACGATAACCGTTGGATTGTACGAAATTTATGAAATAATTAGAATATAATTTATGGTTAATTGAACATAATCCCGTTATAACTTGAAATATTTATTTATTTAAATATATCATAATAACCTCCAAAATAATTATTAAATTCAAATATAAATTATATTATACCTCCTTTTGAATTTGTTTGTTTTAGAAAATTGTCAAGAGTATATTTCTAATAACATTTAAATTATAATAAAATTTGGGTATTATAACGACTTAAAATGGTAAAATTTATTTTGGACTTTATAAGTTCAATATATCGACGTCTGAACGGAATTTGCATAGAAAATTTAAAATAACCTTTATATAAATAACATAATTAAAATAATATAATTAAAATAAAATGGACATTATAACGGCTTACCGATTACTTATGAAAATGATTTGGGCAGAACTTTGACGTATAAAACTCCCTTGAAACTTTAGAAGAACTTTTACCACAAAATACTCTAAAGGTTACGAACCGATATCGTGGGAACTTCAATAACTAAAACTAATATTGCTATATGAAGAAATTAGAGAAGGAAAGAAGTAAAGAAGTAAGAAAGATGATTTGTGAATGAATGAATGAAAATGGGGTGGAAGAGACCCCTATTTATACTAGTTGTAAAATATTAAAATAACATAATTTATCATCTTTTGCCCATACCTTCCAACTTTTCAACTCTTGCTAGTAAATATGTCTCTATCAAATATTTACTAATCTTTCATCAATAGTGCTTTAGGTGTTCTAGTATGACTTTGTGAAAATAATTTATGACAAAGGTATGGGAGCTTGATTTCATGACATAATATTATGTAGGATATTAATAGAAAATGAGATATATATTTCTTTTATAAAAAGTAAAATGTTAATAATATTAATAATAATAAAAATAGTAAAAAGGATAGTTATTTGATATTTTTATTGTCTTAAGATTATTTTATTTATTAATTGGTTTATAGAGTAAAATGATAATATTCAAATAAAATAAAATCAATTAATAATAACAAAACAAGAACAACAATAATGATAATAATAATATGAATAATTAATTAACTTAAAGTTAAGGGTTTTAAGTACCAATTTAAATTTCAAAGTTTAGTTTATAAAATGAAACGATGATATTCAAATTGAAGAATAAAAGTAATAAATATAAAAAGTAATTAATTAATAAATTAATTATTATAAGTGTTAGTTTCAACATTTAATTTTTAATAACTAGCATTGTTAAAATCTCAAATCTAACTAGATATATTATTTAGTGTATGGAAAAATTAGGATGTTACATTACCACCCCCCTTAAAAGAAATTTCGTCCTCGAAATTTAGCGTACCTAAAACATATGTGGATACTTCTGACGCATGTCTTCTTCTCTTTCCCAAGTAGAATCACCAGTTACATCATCCCACACGACTCTAACCAATGGTATTTGCTTTCCACGA
>CAWUDS030001642.1:30000-37651 GCA_963859935.3 Lathyrus sativus | reverse complement strand
AAGATGTTATTGATTGTGAGCCAATATTGGGTTATTTACACAGAGGTATGGAAAAAATAGCGGAAAACCGAACAATTATACAATATCTGCCTTATGTAACACGTTGGGATTATTTAGCTACTATGTTCACAGAAGCAATAACTGTAAATGGACCGGAACAATTGGGAAATATTCAAGTACCTAAAAGAGCCAGCTATATAAGAGTAATTATGTTGGAGTTAAGTCGTATAGCTTCTCATCTACTATGGCTGGGACCTTTTATGGCAGATATTGGTGCACAAACCCCTTTTTTCTATATTTTTAGAGAAAGAGAATTAATATATGATCTATTCGAAGCTGCCACAGGTATGAGAATGATGCATAATTTTTTTCGTATTGGGGGAGTAGCGGCTGATCTACCTTATGGTTGGATCGATAAATGTTTGGATTTCTGCAATTATTTTTTAACAAGGGTTATTGAATATCAAAAACTTATTACGCGAAATCCAATTTTTTTAGAACGGGTTGAAGGAGTGGGTGTTGTTGGTAGAGAGGAAGTTATAAATTGGGGGTTATCAGGACCGATGCTTCGGGCTTCCGGAATACAATGGGATCTACGTGAAGTTGATAATTATGAGTGTTACGAGGAATTGGATTGGGAAGTTCAATGGCAAAAAGAAGGAGATTCATTAGCTCGTTATTTAGTTCGAATTGGTGAAATGGTGGAATCCATAAAAATAATTCAACAGGCTTTGGAAGGAATTCCAGGGGGGCCTTATGAAAATTTTGAAATTCGCTGCTTTGATAGAGAAAAGGAGCCAGAATGGAATGATTTTGAATATCGATTCATTGGTAAAAAACCGTCTCCTACTTTTGAATTGCCGAAACAAGAACTTTATGTGAGAATTGAGGCCCCCAAGGGAGAATTAGGAATTTTTCTAATAGGAGATCAGAATGGTTTTCCTTGGAGATGGAAAATTCGTCCACCCGGTTTTATCAATTTGCAAATTCTTCCTCAATTAGTTAAAAGAATGAAATTGGCTGATATTATGACAATACTAGGTAGCATAGATATCATTATGGGAGAAGTTGATCGTTGAAATGATAATTGATACAACGGAAGTCCAAGATATAAACTCCTTTTCCGGATTGGAATCTTTCAAAGAGGTCTATGGAATTCTATGGATACTTTTACCAATTTTGATTCTTGTCTTGGAATTACAATAAGTGTACTAGCAATTGTATGGTTAGAAAGAGAAATATCTGCAGGGGTACAACAGCGTATTGGACCTGAATATGCTGGTCCTTTTGGAATGCTTCAAGCTCTAGCAGACGGAACAAAACTACTATTCAAAGAGAATCTTATTCCATCTAGGGGAGATATTCATTTATTCAGTATTGGACCATCCATATCAGTCATATCCATTCTAATAAGTTATTCAGTAATTCCGTTTGGCTATAATTTTGTTTTATCTGATTTCAATATGGGTGTTTTTTTATGGATTGCTATTTCGAGTATTGCTCCCATTGGACTTCTTATGTCAGGATATGGCTCAAATAATAAATATTCCTTTTTGGGTGGTCTACGAGCTGCTGCTCAATCGATTAGTTATGAAATACCATTAACTCTATGTGTCTTATCAATATCTCTACGTGCGATTCGTTGAAACCGAAAAAGCTATTCGATGCTATTCTATTGCTATACTCCTCTCTTTATAGTACTATATTTCTATATAGTACTATAATTTCTGTATAGTACTATATAGCGAATAAATTGAATAGAAACCTTCATTATCTTTATTTTCTTTTTCAAAATTCTGATTGAAGAACTAAATTAGATAGTTATATGAGTGAAATAAAACAGCTTATATTGAATCTAATTTCAGAATACTAGATTCCTGCTAGTTAATAGATAGTATGATGATTTTATAAGGGCAGTCAAAATATTGAGTCTCATTTTCTATGTATAAGAATGAAATAAAATTATAAACAGAAGAGGACATTTAACCCAAGATTGGATAATTTGTCATCCTGTTTTGAAGCGGTCTCAAAAGACCAACCTTATTGAGTTTTAGTTACCATTTTTATGAATTATCATAGATATATAAAAATAAATAAGGGGGGTTAATAAAAAAGACTGGATGGTTAGAAACACCAAGATACACAAAGGATTAGTAACACAGATTTTGTAAATTATCCAAAAGAAAATTTACGCAGAATATAAAAAGAATACTAATTGGGGGCTTTAAGTTGGTAGAAAAAAGAAAGCAGTACTCCCCACAACTCCGATCCAGAGTATGCTTCCATTCAATCACTAAATAAATTACTATCAGGAACGAAAAAATCCTTTCCAATTTTTGGAGGTCCCTTTTTCATTTCATAGCACAAAAAAGAAGAATAGGAACGAAAAAAAAATAAGAAATCAAAAACGAAAAATAGATTTCTCTTTCGTTTTTGATTTCTTATATCCATATTCATGGAGATAAAATTCACATCATAATTAAGAAACGGATGTGTAATTATTTTTCGTCATTCAAAATCATGAGGGTTATTGAGAATTATAAAAGAGTATTTTATTGAAGAATTCAGTTATTACTCAACAAATTTGTATTTTCTTAGGGATGAGATCAATTCAGAAGTGCTTTAATTGGATCTTTTATGAAAATCGATTTCTCTTTCTTATTTCTAGAACAGACAGAATTGAATTGGTCTAATTCAGAACCGTTCGATAGATTTTAATCTTCTATATCTTAGGGATATATCAAGAGATAAATAATCGACCCGGTCCTTAGATTTACTTAAGGCTTTCCAGGAGCCGTATGAGGTGAAAATCTCATGTACGGTTCTGTAATAGAGATGGGAACAGGAATGTTATCACCGACTAGGATTATCTAACAGTTTAAGTACAATTGATATAGTTGATGCGCAATCAAAATATGGTTTTTGGGGTTGGAATTTGTGGCGTCAACCTATGGGTTTCATCGTTTTTATAATTTCTTCGCTAGCAGAATGTGAAAGATTACCTTTTGATTTACCAGAAGCAGAAGAAGAATTAGTAGCTGGTTATCAAACAGAATATTCAGTATTCGATTTGGTTTATTTTACGTTGCTTCCTATTTAAACCTTTTCATTTCTTCATTATTTGTAACAGTTCTTTACTTGGGCGGTTCCAATATTTCTATTCCATACATATTTGTTTCTGAATTTTTTGAAATAAATAAAACATACGGAGTTTTTGGAACTACAATTGATCTCTTTATTACATTAGCTAAAAGCTATTTTTTCTTATTCGTTTCTATCATAACAAGATGGTCTTTGCCTAGGCTAAGAATGGATCAATTATTAAATCTTGGATGGAAATTTCTTTTACCGATTTCTCTCGGTAATCTATTATTAACAACTTCATCTCAATTGTTTTCGCTGTAAAAGATGTTCTATATTCATTACTTGTCTCAAATAAGAGAAAGAAATCAAAAAAAACTATACTATTCATAGATATTTACAATATGTTCCTTATGGTAACTGGGTTCATGAATTATGGTCAACAAACAGTACGAGCTGCAAGGTACATTGGTCAAAGTTTCATGATTATCTTATCTCACGCAAATCGTTTACCTGTAACTATTCAATATCCTTATGAAAAATTAATCACATCAGAACGTTTCCGCGGTCGAATCCATTTTGAATTTGATAAATGCATTGCTTGTGAAGTATGTGTTCGTGTATGTCCTATAGATTTACCCGTTGTTGATTGGAAATGGAAACGGATATTCGAAAGAAACGATTGCTAAATTACAGTATTGATTTCGGAATCTGTATTTTTTGTGGTAACTGTATTGAGTATTGTCCAACAAATTGTTTATCAATGACTGAAGAATATGAACTTTCAACTTATGATCGTCATGAATTGAATTATAATCAAATTGCTTTGGGCCGTTTACCAATGTCAATAATTGATGATTATACAATTCGAACAATTCAAATCAAAAAAGACAATTTATTATAATTCAATAAAATACAACTTAAAAAAAAAACACACACAAATATTCTATATATTTCTATAGATAGAATAGATATAAATAGAATAATCTAAATCAAATATTTTAAATGTATAAAAAATGAATAATATAGTAAATATCATATTAGTAGAAATATTCTATAATTATTAGAGAACTATATTCTTCAATAGAATATATTAATATATTCTCGAAATTGAAAATATTTTGGAATTTCAATAAGATTTTCAATGGTTATATATGTTCTATCTACCTTTATACTTGAGTTTTCATATCGTTTCAAACTACTCTTTTGTATAAAGAGTGGAATGACATTGATTATATAACCATAACTATATCAATTTAAACTACTTAGGTTTTTCAATGCAAAGAAAAATTGAAATATATAAATTTTTTTTCCTGGTCATATCAATAAGGTCATGAAATTTCGATTTCGTTGTCTTTTTTTTTACATATAATGGATTTGCCTGAAACGCTGCACGATTTTCTTTTAGTCTTTCTGGGATCGGGTCTTCTATTAGGAAGTTTAGGAGTAGTATTACTTACCAACCCCATTTTTTCTGCTTTTTCGTTGGGACTGGTTCTTGTTTGTATATCTTTATTATATATTTTAGCAAACTCGCATTTTGTAGCTGCATCACAGCTACTTATTTACGTGGGAGCTATTAACATTTTAATCATATTTGCTGTGATGTTCATGAATAGTTCCGAATATTACCAAGATTTGAATCTTTGGACCGTAGGGGATGGAATTACTTTGATAGTTTGTACAAGTATTTTTGTTTCATTAATCACTATTATTTCCGATACATCATGGTACGGAATTATTTGGACTACAAGACCAAATCAGATTATTGAGCAAGATTTGATAAGTACTAGTCAACAAATTGGAATTCATTTATCAACAGATTTTTTTCTTCCATTTGAACTAATTTCCATAATTCTTTTAGTTTCTTTGATAGGTGCAATTGTCGTAGCTCGCCAGTAAGAAATCTTTAGAGAACTAGTAATAGAAATCAAGATTCTTTTTTTTTTCAATTTCTCACATTTATTTCTGTCGAATTCTATGTGAAGTGAAAGAGTTTTTTTTTATGTAGAAATTCTTTTTTTTTTTATTGCCGATATATTCTTTTGTTAATGAATCCAAATTTATAAGGAGTTGGTCAATGATGCTCGAACATGTACTTGTTTTGAGTGCCTATTTATTTTCTATTGGTATCTATGGATTGATCACGAGCCGAAATATGGTTAGAGCCCTTATGTGTCTTGAACTTATACTGAATGCAGTTAATATAAATCTAGTAACTTTTTCTGATTTTTTTGATAATCGCCAATTAAAAGGAAATATTTTTTCAATTTTTGTTATAGCTATTGCAGCCGCTGAAGCGGCTATCGGACTGGCTATTGTTTCCTCAATTGCTCGTAACAGAAAATCAACCCGTATCAATCAATCGAATTTGTTGAATAAATAGCATTAATCCTATAATAATAAAGTAGAATTTCAAATAGTGTAATATGAATCTAATCAATTCATTTGAGTATTTATTCGACACAACTTATGATCATATCATGTTTACATTGCCTAAATCATAAGAAATGAAAGTATCCTGGTCCTCTTCGATTCCCTCTTGTAAATTTATCTAGACGCCTTTTTTTATTAACAGTTAACAATATTATCACAAATCATTGATTCATCTGGTATATAAATATACGATTCATTTACGAGTTTACTAGATCGATAATTTGCATTTTTGAACATCCAAAATTACTATAGATAATGTCACATTCAGTAAAGATTTATGATACATGTATAGGATGTACTCAATGTGTCCGAGCCTGTCCCACAGATGTATTAGAAATGATACCTTGGGGTGGATGTAAAGCTAAGCAAATAGCTTCTGCCCCCAAGAACAGAGGACTGTGTTGGTTGTAAGAGGTGTGAGTCCGCTTGTCCGACGGATTTCTTAAGTGTTCGAGTTTATTTATGGCATGAAACAACTCGAAGTATGGGTCTCGCTTATTGATTCGTTTCAAAAAACACCACACGAATACGTTTTTTACTGGCAAAAACTCGTGTTCAAAATAAAAAAGAAAAAAATTCTATTTTATTTTGAGCATGGGCTTTTCTGGCCCAAGTGTATCTTATTTTTATCACGAATTTTTTTCCTTGGTTAACAATAGTTGTTGTTTTCCCAATAGCCGCAGGTTCCTTAATTTTCTTATTTCCTCATAGGGGAAATAAGGTAATTAGGTGGTATAGCATTTGTATATGCTTAATCGATCTCCTTCTAACAACCTATGCATTTTGTTATCATTTCCAATTGATGATCCACTAATTCAACTGACGGAGAATTATAAATGGATCCATTTTTTTGATTTTTACTGGAGATTAGGAATAGATGGACTCTCCATAGGACCTATTTTACTGACAGGATTGATAACTACTTTAGCCACTTTAGCAGCTCAGCCGGTTACTCGAAAATACCAATTATTTTATTTCCTGATGTTAGCAATGTATAGCGGTCAAATAGGACCATTTTCTTCTCGAGACATTTTACTTTTTTTCATCATGTGGGAATTGGAATTAATTCCCGTTTATCTACTTTTATCCATGTGGGGGGGGAAAGAAACGTTTGTATTCAGCTACAAAGTTTATTTTGTACACTGCAGGAGCTTCTGTTTTTTTATTAATGGGAATTCTGGGTATTGGTTTATATGGCTCTAATGAACCAACATTTAATTTTGAAACATTAATTAATCAATCATATCCCGTGGCACTAGAAATAATATTCTATACGGCATTTCTTATTGCTTTTGCTGTCAAATCGCCGATTATACCCTTACATACATGGTTACCAGATACCCACGGAGAGGCGCATTACAGCACTTGTATGCTTTTAGCCGGAATCTTATTAAAAATGGGAGCATATGGGTTGGTTCGAATTAATATGGAATTTTTTTCCCACGCTCATTCCATATTTTGCCCCTGGTTAATGATATTAGGTTGTATTCAAATAATCTATGCCGCTGCAACATCTTTTGGTCAACGGAATCTAAAAAAAAGAATCGCTTATTCTTCCGTATCTCATATGGGTTTTATAATTATAGGAATTGGTTCTATAAGTGATACTGGTCTCAACGGGGCCATTTTACAAATAATATCTCATGGATTTATTGGCGCTGCCCTTTTTTTCTTGGCAGGAACTAGTTATGATAGACTGCGTCTTCTTTATCTTGACGAAATGGGCGGAATGGCTATCCCAATGCCAAAAATATTCACTATTTTCACTATCTTATCAATGGCTTCTCTTGCATTGCCTGGCATGAGCGGTTTTGTTGCAGAATTGATAGTTTTTTTTGGAATAATTACTAGTCAAAAATATCTTTTCATGATGAAAATACTAATTACTTTTGTAACAGCAATTGGAATGATATTAACTCCTATTTATTTATTATCTATCTTACGGCAAATGTTCTATGGATACAAGTTTTTTAATACATCAAACTCTTCTTTTTTTGATTCTGGGCCCAGAGAATTATTTATTTCTATTTCTATCCTTATACCCATAATAGGTATTGGTATTTATCCAGATTTCATTTTCTCATTTTCGGTTGACAAGGTTGAAGCTATTCTATCTCATTTTTGATGGATGATT
>CAWUDS030001642.1:0-17500 GCA_963859935.3 Lathyrus sativus | reverse complement strand
AGTCTTCAGCGACCGATCCGGCAGAACAACTCAAAAGATAAAGAAGTATAGTTAATTTCTTCATGCTTCTTCCAAGTTCGACGTACCATTTGTACAAAGAAGAATCCCCCTCCTGACATGCTGTCTTCTTCATATAGATAGATATAGGATCTATAGAGCAATTACTGAGAAGTAGATTTTGTGAAACAACCCTCCCTATCTGATAAAAAAGGATCCCATGATCCTGAATCTCTCTTATATGAGATCTAAAATTCCAAGTTTGTCTATGAAGAGCAAATCGAATTATATTAGTGTCTATAATAGATTTCTTTTGTATAATACTAATCGATAGCGCCTCATTAGTAAGTGCTACAAGATCAGGTACATTAGAACCTAGAGTTATAGACCCCAATCGATTAGTATTGAATATTTGCTTTTCCAAGTGAAATCCCCTAGTATATGAAAGAGTAAAAAGTGCTTTCTTTGTTGTGGAATAAGAAGCCTTCGTACCTTAATGCATGTATTTAATTTATCCGTCCCTATTAAACAAGGGTCTACTTTTTCTGGAATATGAGTAGAAGCAATAACAAGATTATTGCTAGTAGAACCTTTTTCAGAATCTCTGGAAAGAGAGTTCACTAATATACCCAGCGATAAGTCATCCGACTCCTTCCTATCGAAATCATGAATGTTTGGAATCCAAATTATGCAAGGAGACATTGCTTTTACTAATTCCAATTGAATTGTGAGATAAAACCGGTCTAGTTCCTTTTCCGGTATGATATCGCTAGATACCGGATCCTCCATACTTAGAAACTTCAATCGGCTATCAAGCTTACGGTCGAAATCGTCGCTATGATCCCTTTCATAATTCTCTGGATTATAGCAACTACCCTCGTAATCCGGTAAAAGACTGTAAATGGTACCCTCTCTTTGATCAAAAAGATCGTCCTCATCATAACTCGTATCAAAACCCCTAGGAAAGTTCTCCAGGAACTTGTTTACAAATACTGTAATGAAAGGAACATAGGAGGTTGTCGCTAGAGATTTGAGCAAATAGGATTGTCCAGTTATTATAGAACCTATCACTAAAATACCCCTAGAAGGGGATAGGGCTAAGCGTAGCGAAAAGGGTTTATCATGAGATGGGAAATCCAAACAGCTAGCCCTACACGGGATTTCTGAATAAGTGATTGTCTGATAATGAGCGAGGAATACCCGTCTTTCTGCTAAGCAGGATGTATTGAACTCATAATTCATTAGATCCTTTTTATGAATGTCAATTAAATATCGTAAGTAAATTGTTCCCGGTTGTTCAATCATTTGATAACCAGAGTTATTCTTTGATAACTCATCACTATTAGTAAGACTCACTAAAATTTGATCCATCCTTTTTTCTGTCGTTAAGGTAGAGAAAGTAAGCAAGAATTCTCTTTCTTTATCAGCAATTAAATCACTATTCGCGATCCAGGATTCTATTTTATCAGAAATGCAATCACTATTCATGTTTTTTCTTTTTTTTATCAATGAATAGATTTCTTTACTTGTATGACTTAAATGTCTCGTATTTTTCAAAAACGCGATTCGATTGATGGGATTTGGTAGAATCCTTATGAACTTCATGAGATTAAAACCTTCACCCCTTGGGACGCCAGAAGGCGAACCTCGTCTTTCTTCTCGAAAATTTTCGAATTGTTTTAGAGCCATTCGAAAAATATACTGTAACCAGAAATATTTTTGTTCTGATGTACCATACCTATCCAGAAGTTTTTTCAATTCAATGATGTAGGATGGAATCATCAACGATTTGACCTGTTCGAACTCTGTCTGTAACTCATTAGAGAATCGAGAAACAAAGGAAAGATGTGTATGAACTAAATATCCAGTAATAAGAAGAAGTAAAAGGATTGAAAACAGGAACTCCTCAATATTTAGTGATCTCAGATGTGTCGATATGAATGGTGACTCATTATTTGTGTGAAGAAGATCTTTTTCGTACACCTCTACAAGAGACTTATGTAAACACTTACTCCAAATCTCACTTATACGATTCCGTTGTCCAATACCCAGTTTTTTCCGAAGAATTGCCTTGGCTCCATGGATAAGATTAGGCAAAATAGATAACATTTTTTTCCATTTAGGACTCTTCTTTAGTATCACAAATAGGTCTGAAAAAGTATGTATAAATAGTAAAAGTAGATTTTTTTGCCCTGTCGTGGTAAGGAGCGACGGTATTATATACGGGTACAATGGCTTCAATTTGGAGAGAACGGTTGAAAAACTACTCTTTCTTTGAAAGTTTCTATACATCTGCCCTTTTTTAAGGAATTTTTTTAGAGGTTTTTTTTTCCTCTTTTCGGATGGTAAAAATTCCTCAGAATATAGAGTATATGAATATAGAGTATATAGAGTGTCACGCAAATCAGTGTCAAGCAAATCTATGTTTAAATCGAAATCCAAATACGTATGCAACTTTTTCCATTTTGGATCAGACAGATTAATAGCGGAAAGACGATTACAATAAGTTCTTTCAAAATTCACTATTTCTTCCTCTGTTAGAGGTGTTCCAGAAATGTCCGCAATAGCTCTAGGACCGCGAGTTGGAAAATGGAAAGATTTGTACAAGTCATATCCGTCATCACCACTTTGCGGAAAATTATTTAATATGTTAGAGACCTCTAACTCGCTTGGTGAAATAGTATCTCTGTCCAAAAAAACATGTTTTTTTTTCCCGTCGCCAAAAGAAAATATTTTCTTTCGACTGAACAAGACATTGAGGAATTGTTCATACAAAAAATCATAATTACAGGACCTTTCCCCATAAAAAGAGAATCTTTTCTTACAATCGAAATCTTGATTATTCAAGAATCGAAGTCGATTTACTTTATAAAAAGAGGAAATCAATGAACTTCTATGAAAACATTTCACAGGATTCAGCCAATTGTCTTGATTTGCTATCTGATTGATCAATAATTTCGATTTTTGAGAAGTATAATAGTCATCCAATAATAGGGCTTTCTTTTTTTTCAAATGAACCGTTTGCAGACCCATTGATTCTAACAACTGATTCCCGAGTGCATCATTCATACGTTTCAATTCATCCATATGGATCTGAGACCTATGAACGGGCATACTCCCAAAACTCACCAAGAAAAAAGGAACTGAGTTAGAGAAAAAGGGAAGAAGCTTGGACAAAAACAAACAAAGTGACTTAGAAAAATTTTTTTTGTCGATAACCTCAGACCAATCAATCGAATATGCATTCATATGTAATCGATCGAACACTACTTGAAAACGGCTATTCTCCTCAGAAATGAAATGGTCCAAATGTTCCTGGAAATTCTTGCTCCCCTTGGACCATTTGTATTTATCTGTATTTGGATCCTTATTCACGGATCTCTCGGTTCGATAAATAAAAAGAAGAGGATCAAAGCATTTCTTCTGACTCTTTTTCCAATTTGAGAAACGTTGATTGATCATGTGTTTCCTTAGAGGTATATGATTATGAATATCATTTTCATACCTTTTAATTACATATTCTAAGTTGCGATTGAATCGATTACCTTGAAAAGAATTCCCACAAGAGGTCTGGACCCATTTTTTTATGATCTTTGGATAAAAAGATTCATTCGCTTCGTAAAAAAGCCGAGGCAGAACCAATAAAGATTTCTTTTTTGATTCATCCCTGGAGTTGAATACTTGATTTACAAATTGTTTATCATCAATTTTCGACAAATCAATAGAAAAAGAGAATCCATTATGATACACCAGATCCGGCTTAGTTATTGAGAGATTGAATAGATTTGCCATTTCTTGAAATCTCTCTTCTGATTGAAAATCGCGATGTAACAAGTACCCCCCCCTATTCTGGTCATGGAATAGATCAAATAAACCAAAAACTAGCTTTTTGTTCAAGAATGAAATATGATTTGGAACTGTCAAAAGTTTCTCCTTTGCAACCCTATCACATCCTCTATCGGATGAAATAGGATGAATTGAGACATTATTTTGTAAATACATGATTATCTTAACTATATTGGCTATTTCTTTATTTTCCGATTGCCTCGAAAGAACAAAAGAAACATCTTCTTCTTTTTTAAATAATTTTATATCTTGAGCGGACTTCTCAGTAGGATTCAAATCCAGATGAAGTTCTGACCATCTGTCGCCGAAAAAAGAGCAATTATCTCTCTCAGATATATTTTTTTCTTTTGGACCAGACAGGAGCGGAACAATCAACCTAGTCATGACCAACCTATTGATATTGAACGAATCTTTTGAGTCTTCCAATGGATCATTCCCGGATCCAATGGAATTGATTTGTATAGGAAGAAGCCCTGTCAAATAAATATTTTTTTTTTCGATCATCTTTCGATTGTTAATACGATATATAAGGATCGCTAGTAGAAATAAGACAAAATTCTTGATCGTGAAATATCTTGTTAAACCGCGTGAAACTAGGATACTCCAAATTCTGGAGTCTAAGAGTTTGATAAAACTCTCTTGATGGAAAAAAATGTGAATGACAGATATGACTGAATGGAATTGTGTCCAGGAATCTGAGAAATAGGAAGAATTCTTGCTCTCTCTAAAAATGTCTCGCAATTCTAAAATCCAAATGTCTAAGTCATTTTTCTTCGTTTGATTCATATATCCCCCTTTATTTAAAAAAATTAAAAAAATTTGATGTATTTTTTTTATCGATTGTTTTTTCTATTCTATTTATTTCTCTTTTCTCTATGTATTTATTTATATCTAAACTGAGATATATCATCATACCAGCAACTTGATTTGCTATTTCACTCTCAATCTCTTGCCCTAAAAAAAGGATTCTGTCGTAAAAAAGTTGATGGTATAAGTCAACCCAAGTAGCTTCATCCTCGCCAGGAATTTGAAAGGCTACCTTTGGAACACCTACTGGCATAAAAAAATGATGAAGTTGTCTGACACCAGCATGTTACTTTGATGTCAAATTGTGCAGATTATAGATATTTATCTATGATCTATATATCTATTTTATTTTCGATTCCGAAAAGAATATGAAATTCAGAAAATAATATGAATATTTTAATCTTCAAGTTTTTCGTTTTACTATGTATATCATATTAAGTATAAGATATAAGCTTTTTCCAATAGAAGAAGTTTGACCCCTCCCATTAATAATTCCCATTATTAATGTTTTCGTTTTCTTTATTGGTGGGGTCTTATATATTCCATTTTCATGTGCCTCACAACCCGAAAGAATTCGGGGGGAGGGGTCATTTCGTTTTTTGATCTAGAATGAATAGTTTCAAGAGATGAGAGAATTCAGAATACCCACTAGAAATACTAATCCAATCCATAAGGATGTAGCGGAAAAGACAACATTTTTGTTACTTGACCAACCATCAGGAGAAGCAAATACAACAGGTACACTAATTAATAAAATGGATGAAGTAACAATTAATGCAAAAACAGCTAATTGAAACGCAATAGTCATGTTTATAATCCTCTAATTTACCAACAAAAGAACTATACCATTTGATCCCCCAACCCCTTTTCTTTTGATTTGACCCCTTCCAAAAATAAATAAAAAACACATTCTCATTATGGGGGGTTTTATCATGAATCCATTGATTTTAGATGACACTCCTTATTGAGGCATGAATCGAGGGGTAGTTTTTTTTTTTTTTACTTCACAAAAGAGCATGCTGGATCATGAATATATAATATATAATATATATGGATAGAGAACTAGACCAATAGATTCACACTGGATATCTTTATCATAGAGAAAAGGGTATTAATTTGTATGGTCATGTTCTCTTGAGTGGAATAAAGATAAAATAGAAATTAGCTTTTGGAGAGATGGCTGAGTGGTTGATAGCTCCGGTCTTGAAAACCGGTATAGTTCCAAACAAAGAACTATCGAGGGTTCGAATCCCCCTCTCTCCTTTTTCTTGGCGAATGGATTTTTTTCTTTTATTGATTTAAATTGATTTAAGTTGGCTCGGTTTTTTCGGGCTCGGCTAAGTGGTGATATAGCCGAGCCCGAAAAAAGATTAGATATAAATGAATTGAAAAAGAAAATATTTTTTCAATATGATCTCCTCGACTCAACTCAATATGTATACTAAAATCAAAGTGATTCTTACGTCAAGCATTGGATTTCATGTCTCAATTAAGAGGAGTCATGGAAAGAACAGGCTCCAAATCTCTATCAATTCCTTTTTCAAATCCTGCGGCAGCTGCGCGAGCTCTTCCCGCGTGCCATAAATGACCTACGAATAGGAAGAATCCTAGAACAAAATGAGAAGTAGCTAACCAACTTCTAGGAGAGACATAATTGACTGCATTAATTTCTGTAGCTACGCCACCCACGGAATTTAAAGAACCTAAAGGAGCATGAGTCATATATTCTGCGGAACGACGTTCTTGCCAAGGCTGTATATCTTTTTTCAGTCTACTCAAGTCCAAACCATTAGGACCTCTTAGAGGTTCTAACCAGGGAGCACGCAGATCCCAAAAACGCATAGTTTCTCCTCCAAAAATGACTTCTCCGGTCGGAGAACGCATTAGATATTTACCTAAACCGGTAGGCCCTTGAGCGGAGCCTACATTAGCTCCAAGACGTTGGTCTCTAACTAGAAAAGTAAATGCTTGAGCTTGAGAAGCTTCCGGTCCAGTGGGACCATAAAACTCACTAGGATAAGCAGTATTATTAAACCAGACAAAGCAACAAGCTATAAAACCAAAAACGGCTAAAGCACCTAAACTATAAGATAAGTAAGCTTCCCCAGACCATACTAGTGCACGCCGAGCCCATGCAAAGGGTTTGGTTAAGATATGCCAGATTCCACCAAGTATACAAATGGAACCCAACCATACATGTCCCCCAATTATATCTTCCAAATCGTCCACACTAACAATCCAACCTTCTCCCCCAAAAGGCGATTTTAGTAAATAACCAAATATAATGCTTGGACTAAGGGTTAAGTTGGTAATTTTTCTTACATCTCCCCCTCCTGGAGCCCAGGTATCATATATACCCCCAAAATAAAAAGCCTTCAATATTAGAAGAAAAGCCCCTATACCTAACAAAATTAAGTGAATACCTAAAATAGTAGTCATTTTATTTCTATCTTTCCATACATAACCAAAGAATGGAAAAGATTCTTCAAGAGTCTCAGGTCCCAGAAGTGCATGATAAATACCGCCAAAGCCCAATACTGCAGAGGAAATTAAGTGAAGTACTCCAGATACAAAGTATGGAAAGGTGTCGATAACTTCCCCTCCAGGACCTACCCCCCAACCTAGAGTAGCTAGATGGGGAAGTAAAATTAAGCCTTGTTCATACATGGGCTTCTCGGGTACGAAATGAGCAACTTCAAATAGGTTCATTGCTCCGGCCCAGAATACTATTAATCCGGCATGGGCTACATGGGCCCCCAGTAGTTTACCGGATAAATTGATAAGTCGGGCATTCCCGGCCCACCAAGCAAAACCAGTCGTTTCTTGGTCACGACCAGTTAAAGGTAAAGTTCCATTAAAGAGCGTTTCCACGTGGTAGAACCTCCTCAGGGAATATAAGGTTTTCATGAGGCTGATCTTGAGCCGCCATCCACGCACGAATACCTTCGTTTAAGAGAATATTTTTGGTGTAGAAAGTCTCAAATTCAGGATCTTCCGCTGCGCGGATTTCTTGAGAAACAAAGTCATAGGCACGTAGGTTCAGGGCCAGACCGACTACTCCAAGAGCACTCATCCATAAACCAGTTACTGGTACAAATAACATAAAGAAATGTAACCAACGTTTATTGGAAAAAGCAACCCCAAAGATTTGGGACCAAAAGCGGTTAGCAGTAACCATTGAATAAGTTTCTTCTGCTTGGGTTGGGTTAAAAGCACGGAATGTATTTGCGCCATCACCATCTTCAAATAAGGTATTTTCTACGGTAGCGCCATGAATAGCGCATAGTAGGGCAGCGCCCAATACACCAGCAACTCCCATCATATGAAATGGGTTTAATGTCCAATTATGAAACCCTTGGAAAAAGAGAATGAATCGAAATATAGCTGCTACACCAAAACTAGGCGCAAAGAACCAACCAGACTGGCCCAGTGGATAAATCAGGAATACAGAAACAAAAACAGCAATTGGACCGGAGAATGCGATTGCATTATAAGGCCGCAATTGAACAGATCGAGCAAGTTCAAATTGACGTAACATAAAACCTATTAATCCGAAAGCACCGTGAAGAGCAACAAAAGTCCACAGACCACCTAATTGACACCAACGGGTCAAATCTCCCTGTGCTTCAGGACCCCACAGTAACAACAAAGAGTGTGCTAAACTATTAGCAGGAGTAGAGACTGCTGCAGTTAAGAAGTTACAACCTTCCAAATAGGAACTTGCCAATCCATGAGTATACCATGAAGTTACAAAGGTGGTACCTGTGAACCAACCCCCCACGGCAAAATAGGCGCAAGGAAAGAGCAATAGACCGGACCAACCCACAAAAACAAAACGGTCCCTCCGTAACCAGTCATCCATAATATCAAATAAATCATTTTGATCTTTGGTAAATTTACCAAGAGCTATAGTCATAGTAATCCTCCTATTCAACTACTTCAAACCATTTCCGAACACCTCCTAGGATTTTCAACGATGGAACCTTCGAGGCTTTTTTCATTTTATATAGAATATGATTTCTCGTAGACTGTCCCTTCTTTTCTACTGGGGTTCGAATAGAAAAATTCTTTTTTTGTCCATTGATATCTAATAAATCCATTAACTTAATTAATTGGCTTATTCCTTTCTATTCTAACAAAATTCCCTAAGTCATGACTCGAAAATTGTCTTATGACTCATAAATCCTAGAAATACATTTTTTAAAGAACTATTCCAAAAACAAATGATCGATCGCTTTTATTACTCTCGTTACCAGCGGATCCCCAGACATACTACTCTGCTTTTATCAAATAAGATTCTTTTTGAATCTTGTTCGTGAAATTAAAAAAAAAAAATAGTTTTCTATATTATTCGAATTTGTATGTCTAGAAAACTACTAGAGGATCCTATTTTTACTTTCTATTTTACTATTTTTACTTTCTATTTTACATTGATTTCTTTTATTGTATTCTTTGTTCTATTTTTCTGTCATTCAGATTAATCTAATTCCGACGTATACCCTTTACTTGCGGATCGAGGTAATAAATTGGACTCTTTTTCTCTATTTATTTTTTTATCTATCTGTCCTATTTTTGAATATTCTAGGGAATTGGATTAATAATAATAGATTCTAACTGAAAGTTTCGTCCAATAATTGCCTTCAAAATCTCGTATGCATCATAGATATGAAAACCAAATGTTTGATACTCGAAGTCATGATTGGATGGATTTTTCTATTCTTTTTATAGACATATCTTCTATTTTTATAGACCTATCTTAAAGAAATAATAGAAATCAATTTTGATCTTTTCTTGTATTCGGAAAAAAGATATTTGGAAGTCAAATGACTTGTCTGTTGGAACTTAGAATAAGCCCTCCCATTGGAGGAGAGGAGTAGCAATTGATTCCTAGGAACAATAAGATATTATCCGAAATATAGACGGATTCTTGCAGAGTTCGAACCAAAAGGGTATTAAAAAGAAAAAAAGATACACTGTTCGAATTTCATTTCTATCCACCAATTGGAATATCAGAATAGTGGATATAGTTCTGATTCAATAGGTTAGGTCCACTTACTTTTTTTAGAATCTTTCCCTTTATTGGATTGGAAGAATCCAAAATAGGAGTATATGACAATTAAAGCAAAGAAAATATCAGATTCTAAAAAAAGAAATATATATAGAAAAGAATACTATTTCCCTTTCTAACTAGAATGAGTTTACTCTATTCGAATGATAACAATAACTTAATAGAGTTTAAATTCTAAATTGGATTTTTTATAATGAAATTCAACTATTCATTAGTTTTTTTTATTTTATTACAAACAGAAACTTCTTACAAATATCAAGAATATTTGTATATCTTTCTTCAAATAGAAATACTACTGTTATCATTTTTTGATCAAAAAAAAGCCCTTTATCAGATTTGAACCGATGACTTACGCCTTACCATGGCGTTACTCTACCGCTGAGTTAAAAGGGCGCCGTTTGAGTCAATTCCCGAATACAGAATCAGCCAATATGAATATGAATATGAATATGAGTTGAGTACATCTATTTCAAATATTTCCGAATCTTTGATAAATGGATTCTATCCTGTCCCTTAACTCAATTCTTATTGATCTTCATCCTTTTTTATTTTACTCCATTTCCGGATTCATTCTCATTTTTTTATTTCCCTACTTAGTGTGAAATAGAAATATACCTAATTCAATCTTCTTAACACTGAATGAAAGTGAACGAAATAAGGTGTTAATGCCCCCCTGTTCCAGCAAATCAATTATTTCCAGAAAGGATTCTATGTTTATTTTGGTTTCTTTCGCATTACTTCGTTTTATTTTGTATTTTGTTGAATTCTAGATTGGTGATTGGAATGAACCATTTCGAAATCGAAAGGGTGAATCCAAAAATTGTAAGGAATTCTGAAAGATGGGAAGATCCTTCTGATTGAATCATTCTATTGACAATTTCAAAAAACTGTTCATACTATGAACATAGTAGAATGGAGGTCGGGCAAGGCTGCCCCCATCGTCTAGCGGTTTAGGACATCTCTCTTTCAAGGAGGCAACGGGGATTCGACTTCCCCTGGGGGTAGGATACTACGAAAGGAAATGGATCAGGGATTATCAATAAAGACTAAATTGGATTCTTCCTGCTGGGTCGATGCCCGAGCGGTTAATGGGGACGGACTGTAAATTCGTTGGCAATATGTCTACGCTGGTTCAAATCCAGCTCGGCCCAAAAATAAAATATTTACGGATCCACCATGAAATGATAGACCCCATTTGGTGTTCTCTTAAAATCACCAATGGGTTCGGATACACAAGATTAGAATCTCGAGTCCTATGTGTTTTTTCCATATTACTTACATATTTTTTCCACAAATTAGGATTTTGCAAAATTCCTATCGGGATCTGTAAGTTTAAAGTCTAAGGAAAGGGTTAAAGTTAAAAAACAAAAAAGACTCTTTTTTGTTTCCTTGATTTCTTGATTGATTTATTTTTAAATCAAGTTGGCAATAACGAACGGATTGCGATGCGAGTCATCCGTGTCGATAAAGTGCAGACCCATCCAAATAGGAATATATATAGAAGTAAGCCCCAGGGGTTCGAATCTCAAATAGAAAAACAAAGAATTTGGATGAAATTGTAAGAATATATATGTATACTATACGACTTTTTCCCTGGGATTGTAGTTCAATTGGTCAGAGCACCGCCCTGTCAAGGCGGAAGCTGCGGGTTCGAGTCCCGTCAGTCCCGATGGATACAAATCCAAAAAATATCAATGGATTTAGTGTATGAAAGGGAATAAAAATAAAAAAAAAATATCATTTCTAACGGGTATCTCCTTTTTTCTTTTTTAGTTTTAGGGAAAGGTTGGGACAAAGAAAAAGGACTTTTGGATTGCATCAGAAAGTCATTTTCTTATTTGGTATGGATAAAACATCTTCCGATGTTATACTATTCAATTCTCGACCATGAATTCTTGATTTGATAGATCACATATAGTTATTCGTGATATGGATCCGATTGGATATCATCGAGATCCTATTTATACCATTGAATTTAGTGAAGAAATATTTTTTATTTCTATGGGATTAAATCCCGAAGTATTTATTAGAAATTAAAGAGAAAGAAAACATAGAGATTATGGAAGTAAATATTCTCGCATTTATAGCTACTGCACTCTTTATTCTAGTTCCTACTGCCTTTTTACTTATAATTTATGTAAAAACGGTAAGTCAAAGTGACTAATTTTACTGAAACATGACTTCTTATTTCTTAGCAATGATTGAAGAAAAACATGAAAAAAGGATTTCTATTTCTTTTAATCTTTGTTTTAAATAAAATGATCAGACTACAACCAGCAGAATTCTATTAACCATATAGTAGAAAGAAATCAAATCTATTTCTTTCTACTATATTCTCTATTACGGTAGGAGTAGGATAAAAATAGAATGTTTTACTAAAAAAAAAAGAGTTCCTATGGAGGAACCAATTTATCATTTTCTTTTCATATGGATATATGGATATCGATCTATAGATATATATGGAATGTAGGCGTCCACATTTTTCTTTATTTCATCTAAATCTATTCTATTTGTATTGGTTCCAATCAATCTGAAATAATTCAAAAGCAACGCCATTTTTATTCTTCTTAGTTTCATTTTTAGATTTAAGATTCTTTATCAGAATCCCGGTAACTAATAAATAAAAATAAAGAATCTTTTTAGTATTCCAAAATTTAAATAGATTAAATGGAATCGGAATCCGTTTCCAATTATCTTGATTCCCGGGATATCAAGATGGCAACAATTTAAATATTTGTTTGATTCAAAGAGTTTTTTTTTCAATAAGATATATACATGGAATATATTACACCACTGGAAGCAATACAAGAGAATTTCTAAATCCAGATAGAATTGCATTTCATTAATTAGTATTAATAAAATAACTCAAATAGTTCAAAACTGGAAGAACTCAGCTATAAAACAATTGAGACAGTTTGATCCCTTAACTCAATTAGTATTACCTTTAAAGTCCACTTCTTCCCCATACTACAAGGGAAAGGGAAAATGTAAAAACTACCATTAAAGCAGCCCAAGCAAGACTTACTATATCCATGTCAATTATGTCTCCTATCTATATCAATATGATCAATATGAAGAAATTCTTTTATTAATTCTTTTTTTATTGTTTACTTATTTTTCTTGTATTCTTTTAGTTTTTCACTAAAAATTGGAGAATATCTTCTAATAATAGTGGAATCGCTGGTACAGAGTCAAAAAAGGATTCCATTCCGTCCTAACACCATTGACGAAACATCCAATTAGAACATATAGCAAGTTCTTATCCGATTTGGAGTAGAATTGAAAAATTGAAAGCATAAATAAAAAATATACTTAGAAGTAGTAAGGTAATGAATCCTACTAATAGGTAGGAACTATGTTTTCTTTCCCCCCCCATTTTAGTAAGTAAAAAATAAAGAATCAAGATAGATTCTTTTGCATACTCTTATTTGCATCTGTTCGTTCCATCGGATCTAATCCTTATTGTATCTCGATTCGTTCTCTAAAACAATTGGAAAAGAGCCTATTCAATTCTTTTACTATAGATTACCCCAAAGAAAGAGTTTTCTTTTTCTTAGAATGGAAATGGAATAGAAATATATTTCTAATATAGACTCATGATTCTATTTTTTTTTTTAAGTTAATTAAGAAAGTTGTATTTGGTGAATTCAATTCCCGCTTTCATTCCTTCACTATCTATTTCGACATAAACAATAAGAGGACTCTAGGAAAAGACAAATTATCCATCCTAGAATCCTGTTTTCCCTTTGTCTATTTCTACTTTACTTAATATTCTGTACCTACCTATTTTTTTAGGTTTAGTATCGAGTTAATTCTAAAACAATAGAAATTAGAGGATTTCTAGAACATTAAAATCCGAAAACAGCTACATAATCATATGGTTCGAATTAATTGTGCAGTTGAAAAAAAAAAAAAACCAAGAACCAAATAGTCTTCTTCACAATATACATACTATGACTGAACTAATTCTACGGTACAAGGAATTTTCTAAATATAGTATATCTACAAAAACTAGAAAGAACCAAGGGTGTTTACAGAATTTATCAACAAAAATGGAGTTCTTTTTACCAGCTTAATATGTTGATTAATTCAAATTCCTAAAAATTCATTTCGAACAATTGAACCTTCTCAAATTGTTTCTTTTTAAGAACCAAAAAGATTTGTGCCAAAATAATAGATGCCAAGAAGAGCAAGAGACCTTGGACACGTAATGGATCTTGAAGCACTATTTCTGCATCCCCCTGACCAAATCCACCCACATTAGGATTACTCGTTAATGGTTGATCAAGTTTGATAGATTCACCCTCTGAAACAAGAAGTTCTGGTCCTGGCGGTAGAATATCAATCACTTCACGTCCATCTGATGCATCTACTATCGTTATTTCGTATCCACCTTTTTCTTTTCGTATTATTTTGTTTACTACACCTGTTGCTGTAGCATTATAAACATTATTATTACTTTTGCTTCCGTCGGGATAAATCTGACCCCTTCCCCTGTTCCCGCCTACGTATAGAGGATATTTTAAGAAGTAAACATCTCTCTTAGTAGCAGGATCTGGAGAAAGAATAGGAAAGGTAATTTCACTATATTTTTTCCCAGGAACGGGGCCTATCACAAGAATATTTTTTTTTGTGGGACGATAGCTTTGAAAAGACAAATTACCCATCTTTTCTTTAATCTCGGGCGAAAGACGATGAGGAGGGGCCAATTCAAAACCCTCTGGTAAAATAAGAATAGCTCCTACATTCAAAGCCCCCTTTTTACCATTAGCAAGAACTTGTTTCACTTGCATATCATAAGGAATTCGCACAACTGCTTCAAATACAGTATCGGGAAGTACCGCTTGTGGAACCTCAATATCTACGGGCTTATTAGCTAAATGGCAATTAGCACATACAATCCGGCCGGTAGCTTCTCGAGGATTTTCATAACCTTGTTGGGCAAAAATGGGATATGCATTTGAAATGGGTGCTCGAGTTATTATATGGATCATGAGCAATACGGAAATAGATCGGGTAATCTCTTTCTTTATCCAAGAAAAAGCATTTCTAGTTTGCATGGTCCAATCCTTGATCCTGAAAATTTCTACAATAAGATTAGGTAGGGAACTGGCACAGTTCCCTATCCATGATTCTGCTATTTACTCCAATTATTTGCCTATAATATAGGAAGAATACGAGTAAAACGAAAATGAATAAGTGAAATTTGGAATGTTTAGCTTTTATATAAAAGCTAAACAAATTTTAGAATTGGATCAGTGGGTCCTTTTTTCAGTCATTCACGGAATGGAATTGAATCATAAATCGATAAAAGCGACGGAGATACACAATTTAAATAACGGAAAATCCAGTATTTAAAAATAATATTTAAAATGGCTGGCAAAATAGAAACAAGAAAAGATATAATATGATCATTCGGAGTAAATCCAAAATCTTTATAGACAGACCAAATCATTAGTTCCCAAAGACCAGTCGAATGGTATCCTACAGAGAAATCAATTAAGAAAAGAATAGAAAAAGCTTTTATTGTGTCACTTAAGTTATATACAAATTCTTGAACCCAAGAGTTAAGAATAATGAGTTCTTGATTACCCCTAATAGAATAAACACTTAGAATAAGGAAACATATTATATTTGTAAAGAAATGAAAAATCGTATGGATATTATCTTCGTTGTTCGTCTGAATCAATTGGATGGTCGCTTTGTAGATTTCGATACGAAGGTTTTGTAAATGTGTTTCCGGGTATTCCTTTAGCATTTCATCCAAGAGGAACAGTTCCTCGAACTCTAGGAATTTCTTTACAATAGTTTTTTCTTGAATAGTATTCAAGAAAATTTCGGATTCTTTCGTATTCCACCAATTAGTAATCCAAGATTCCAGACTTTTCTTAAATGTAAAAGAGATGCACCAGGGCAAAAAGACTATAGATGTAAGACATAGAAGGGGAATGAATGCTTTCTTTTTTGCCATTTTTCGTCCTCAGTTTCATCTCATTTTTCAACTCTAGAATATTCTATATATTCTAATATTTCTATCAAGCATAAGTTCTATTACAAGTAAATACTAATAAAAAAGCGAGTTTAGCCTATAATATATTAATTATTATAGGCTAAACTCGCTTTATAGGCTAAACTCGATCGGCTAAACTCGCTTTTTTATTAGTATTCTTTGTAAATAATGTCCAATGGTATATTCAAGAATCTGGACAACTCCAAAGCATGTTTTGCAAGCATATATCTACGACCATCTTTAGTAGGAGTCATCGGCAAGGTCCCGTGTTTTCTGGTTTCAATATAAAGGACATCACCCCAGATTCGGTTAGTTACTAGTATGAGGCACGAAATTTCTTTTATTAAAATGCGGCGAACATTAGAGCTACTTATTCCAGGAATAGGAAGTCTGTAACGAGTAATATATAGCACTCCTTTTCTTTTATCGAAAAAATTAGTTCCGCCAATTACAGTCCAATAATTAATATATTGAAACATGATACCGCTTAGGATACTGACAATTGCAGTGATAAGCAGAGAAACAATCTTATTTGGTAGCACAAAGAGCCATTTAATCGGTGCATCGAAAATGTTCATCCGAGTAAGATTGCTATAGAAACGATAGAGAGAAAAGAATCCCACGAAAAAACTGACATGACTTAAAATTCGAAAAAAAACGTGTTGGAAACCCGGGATAGTGTCCATCCAAGTAGTTTCTGACACATAGGAACATAAAACTTTTTTGTTTGTCTCGTCCTTAATGAATTCACGGATCATTTGAAGTAAATAATCCAAAATTGTTCTAAGGAAATAAAAAAACAAAACGAAAAAGATATTCCTAAAAAGAAAGGCCGCAAAACATAAAATAAATAAATCCACCAGGATGTGTGGCGGATACGGGCGGCTTCTTTCTAGGAGAAGAACTATTACTTTTAATATACTTAAAAGGTAAGTTCCATGCAGGAAAATATGTGTCACTGTAATAATAATACAGTGTCTTTTTTTCCAGATCCACAGGTTTTTCAAAAATCTTTTACAGTGTCTTTTTTTCCAGATCCACAGGTTTTTCAAAAATCTTTTCAAGTCTTTTAGATCCATAGTCTATATATCAGAGTTACTAAATAGGAGAAATAAAAAATATATTCTTAGTCTAAATTAGTTTAAATAAAATAGTGTAAAATAAGGTATTAGCTACAAACTAGTTACAAAAAGGCGGAAATAAAAAATAGATTCTTAGTGCAAAATAACGTAAAACTAAGTTTAAAATTGTTTTTATTCAATCTTCCAAATTTTTAGTCAAAGGAACGAAACCATGGAACTGAAATAACTCCGTTAAAAACTGCTTTAAAAAATGACGTGGTACGACTGAATCCAATACTCCCTTGTCGAATAAAAGGTCCGCCGATTGGGAACCTTCAGGCACTTCCACATTCAACAATTGTTCAATCACTCTTTTACCCGCAAATGCAATGGTTGCGTTTGGTTCCGCAATAACGATATCCCCCAACATCGCAAAACTAGCGGTTACCCCACCAGTAGTCGGAGATGTAAGTATCGCTACATAGAATAACTTTTTATTTATTTGATAATTATATAACGCAGAAGAAATTTTAGCCATTTGCATTAAGCTCAAACTTCCTTCTTGCATACGCGCTCCTCCGGAAGCACAGACTATAATTAGAGGTAAAAGTTGATTGGTAGCATATTCGATCAACCGAGTTATTTTCTCACCCACTACGGATCCCATACTACCCGCGATAAACTCAGAATCCATAACAGCTATTGCTAAAG
>CAWUDS030001641.1:0-50949 GCA_963859935.3 Lathyrus sativus | reverse complement strand
GGGTTTCATTCAGGTTGCTGGAAATTTTAACTACGAAATAACTGAAGACTTCGACGAAGAAGCTACTGAGGGCTTCGCTAGAAAGCCACTGATGACTTTTAGATTGAAACCACTAAAGCTTTCATGAAGGAAACTACTGAAGGTTTCGAAGATGGAACTACTAAGGTTTCCAACCAAGTAATGTCAATGTATGAGACTACTACTAGTTTCATACAGTTCAACAAAGAAACTAAGGCTACTGAAGACCTTAGCAAGAAGCTTCAAGAATTGGATATCTCTGCAGGGACCAACCTTGGGGTTAATATGGTCGAGATAACCCAAGAGTCCGTGATAAAGGTGGACGAATGTACTCTCAAACATGAAGAATATGCCAAAGTGGCATATCCAAAACAAGAAGAAAATTTGGTTGAGTTTCTGCACAGATACCAGTGAAAGAACTCCTAAGTGATGTTATGTCCTAGATGCAGTGTTGTCTTTGACCGAAAAGCTGCGGAGAACATTTAAGGGGTTGGACGGGCAAGAGATAGAAATAACTGGAGGAACTCAAACAACCATGGTGCTTTCGACTGAAAGGTGTAACATCCTAATTTTTCCATACACTAAATAATATATCTAGTTAGATTTGAGATTTTAACAATGCTAGTTATTAAAAATTAAATGTTGAAACTAACACTTATAATAATTAATTTATTAATTAATTACTTTTTATATTTATTACTTTTATTCTTCAATTTGAATATCATCGTTTCATTTTATAAACTAAACTTTGAAATTTAAATTGGTACTTAAAACCCTTAACTTTAAGTTAATTAATTATTCATATTATTATTATCATTATTGTTGTTCTTGTTTTGTTATTATTAATTGATTTTATTTTATTTGAATATTATCATTTTACTCTATAAACCAATTAATAAATAAAATAATCTTAAGACAATAAAAATATCAAATAACTATCCTTTTTACTATTTTTATTATTATTAATATTATTAACATTTTACTTTTTATAAAAGAAATATATATCTCATTTTCTATTAATATCCTACATAATATTATGTCATGAAATCAAGCTCCCATACCTTTGTCATAAATTATTTTCACAAAGTCATACTAGAACACCTAAAGCACTATTGATGAAAGATTAGTAAATATTTGATAGAGACATATTTACTAGCAAGAGTTGAAAAGTTGGAAGGTATGGGCAAAAGATGATAAATTATGTTATTTTAATATTTTACAACTAGTATAAATAGGGGTCTCTTCCACCCCATTTTCATTCATTCATTCACAAATCATCTTTCTTACTTCTTTACTTCTTTCCTTCTCTAATTTCTTCATATAGCAATATTAGTTTTAGTTATCGAAGTTCCCACGATATCGGTTCGTAACCTTTAGAGTATTTTGTGGTAAAAGTTCTTCTAAAGTTTCAAGGGAGTTTTATACGTCAAAGTTCTGCCCAAATCATTTTCATAAGTAATCGGTAAGCCGTTATAATGTCCATTTTATTTTAATTATATTATTTTAATTATGTTATTTATATAAAGGTTATTTTAAATTTTCTATGCAAATTCCGTTCAGACGTCGATATATTGAACTTATAAAGTCCAAAATAAATTTTACCATTTTAAGTCGTTATAATGCCCAAATTTTATTATAATTTAAATGTTATTAGAAATATACTCTTGACAATTTTCTAAAACAAACAAATTCAAAAGGAGGTATAATATAATTTATATTTGAATTTAATAATTATTTTGGAGGTTATTATGATATATTTAAATAAATAAATATTTCAAGTTATAACGGGATTATGTTCAATTAACCATAAATTATATTCTAATTATTTCATAAATTTCGTACAATCCAACGGTTATCGTAAATTAGGTTCTTGGCAAAGATCGAAGACAACACTTGTGGACTTTCAACAACACTCAACAAAAGGTGGGGGCAAGATTTCGTATACGATTGGGACGGTTAGCGTAAAATAACTTAATATATATGTGTGTAGTGGTGACCTAAGCCCTACTAGCGATAAATAATTAAGGAGAGCCTATTCTCAAATAATGATTTTCACAAATCACTAGGCGAGGTTACGCCGGCCTTAATTAATTATCATAGGAATAATCTTTGACAATTTGGTATTGTATTGTGCTTGCATTATTCGGTTAATTTTATAATTGTTTATTTTATTTATACTTGAATGATTGTGATTGATAGATTAAGGAAATAATCGGTTAATGAGAGAAAAACATTGCTAGATATTAAGTAATTGATCCCCATTAACATAAGGAAAGTTGGATACAATGAGTAGTTATATTTGGTTGGGTTCTGGCTAAGGAAAGACTTGGTCGACTATGCCGTTTACAGTCCACCTCTCTTACCTGGGAAGTTAACCATACAATTACCCATTATACAAACTGAACTTATTATGTAAGGACAAAGATCAAATATGGCAAGACATTGGATGGATTTGGTACTCAACCTAAGTATCTAGATAATAAGTATAACTTGAAAAGTTGATACGATAATTCCCCATTATTAACTTAATACTTATGGCTAAGAGTTGCCACAAGATGAGTGAGTGATCATATAGACTTGCATTAAGGAATGTGTAAGTCCACCGCCGTGCGGTATGGGACGCACGAGGTTGATCAGTCGCCTGCAATCCCGACGGGGATTATTATCTATGCATGCTAGGCAAGACAAGGTTCTTGGCCTGAATTCTCAGGGACGATCGACTTATAACACCTAGGCTCCATGTGAAGTTAGGTGGCGTAGCTCTTGGTAATTGGGAGTACGTTGGTGGCATGTGGTCTAGTGATATCTGATCTTGGTAAATGGGATAGATATCATTGACAGCGTTTAGTGGCCTGAGTCAGCATATAGTTCAGGGATGCATTAGAATAAATAAAGTATATGTAATTGTGGGTATAAGATACGCTTGTTTGTATAAATATGGTTTCCATATATATTATTATTTTACACATTCATTCCCACTTTTAAACTTGTACATGAATCTTAGCCCTGTGTCATTTTTGTTTTGCATTTTGGATTATTTTATGACGATCAGACGATGAGCTCGAATCTTGCGTACTTCCCGACAACTCAGAAGGAAAGGATATGAAGTGACGTGGAGATGTGTTACTATAACATCTAGATTGGGAGCTGTTAGTGTTTTGTCAAACGCTAATCACATCCCTACTACTACAGTCAGTATAAGTGTCAGTCTTGTTGGACTTAGGAGGTCCCTTTTGGTATGCTTTCTTTTTGGTTTCCTTTCTGTACTTTTATTTTATGTTTTATCTATGTGGCAAGGCCGCTAGTCTTAACGGTGTCAAACTCTGTAAAATATATTTGAAGCATATGTATGTGAAACAGTATGTTTTTAAATAATTAAGTATTGTCCTTTAAAAATTTCAAATTTTTCTGTATTTTTATAAGGTTTCATTAGAATTCCACTAATGGGACATAGGCTGTCTCATTTAATGGTATCAGAGCTGGTCGATTCAGCTCGGACCGTAAGTGTCTAGAATTATACTGACTGTATCAAGTTGGATTCCAAACTGGATGATAACTTTTCTTCTGTGCATTGAGTCTTCATCTTGAGAGCCTTCTAGTATAATGGTCTAGGAAACTTATTTAGCACACTTTATTTTTCCTCCCCAACGGTCACAAACCCAACGGTAACGTAACGGACACTTCACAAAATTCACTTTATAAATACTTCACACCCATCCATTATTTTCATATCAATTCCTAAATATTTATCTATACCTTTCAAATGGCTAAATCCTTTCTTTTATTCATCACTCTTCTTGTCATTATTTTGTTTGTTATTGGTATCATCAAGCATGAAGAATTAGGTAAAGATTTCGTAGCAATAATGATAATTATAGTTTTACCACTATTAGTCTTAGCTTGGTTTACAAGTAGAGGTTTTTGAATGAGACATGGTCACGATTTTTGTAATCGTTGTTATTAAATAAATTGATACATTTTTGTTTATACATTAAATGTTGATTATGTTTTCCTGAATTCTAGTTATATTTAAGATATTAATTCAACATTTTAGACACAATTATCCCTTGCCTGTGGGAGACTTGATAAAAATCCTTATCGATGAATCATTCATTGGGATATAAATATACATAATTGTTATGTTCTTTATGTCTTGTGAATGATTGAACCTAATAACTATTCCTTTTCAGGAAGTTATGGTTCAGAACGTCAGAGGTGCGAGGCGTGGTAGGAGTGCTGCTAGAGGCACTACTAGAGGTATACGTAGGAATGCGAGTGATGAAGTTACTCCTGAAGGAGCACCTACCATTCCCATTGGACGAGAAGATCATTCCCAAACTGGAACGAACTCTCAAGCTGACACTCGAGATGTTCGTGAACTTGCTGCAGCTGTGTTAGTTCAAACACAACAAAATGCTCAAATCCTGCAAATCACTCGAGATCATCAACTCTTTCAGCAACAACAAAGGGAAATGGTGCATGAGGATACAGGATTGAACTCGTTTCTGAAAGGAAAACCACCACAGTTTGGTGGTGACTTTAATCCGGAGGGTGCTGAGAAATGGTTGCAAGAAATGGAGAAGATATTTTCTTTCACTCACTGTAGAGAGAATAGAAGGGTTGGTTATGCAACATTCATGCTGACAGGCGATGCTGAAGCTTGGTGGAGAGGAAAGTATAGATTATTGGAAGAGGAAGGAAGAGAAATCAATTGGACCTTGTTCAAAGAAGAATTTTTGGGGAAGTATTTTCCAAAGTTATGTAGGAAAGAGAAGGAGAGAGAATTTCAGAATCTACGTCAAGGTGTGATGACGGTGGGAGAATATACTAGGAAGTTTGAATCCTTGCTAAAGTATTCTGAGTTTTACCGCTTGCATCCAAGGGAAGAATGGATGTGTGAAAAGTATCAAGATGGATTGAAATATGATATCCAGAGGGCAGTTTTACCTCTGCATATTATGCGCTTTGGTGAGCTAGTAGAAAGGTGTCTGGAGTTGGAAGGGATTGACAATAGGAAGAATCAATATGGATCAGGAGGATCAACCCAAAACAACAATCACAAGGGCCACTTTAACCGAGGCCACGGAGGAAGAATCCAACGAGGGGGTAGGCCATATCAAAGGCCTACACCTTATCATAACCAGGATTCTAGAAGGTTAATGTTCAAGTGTTACAGCTGTGGAGGGGCACATCTTAACAAAGATTGTCCAAATAGAAATATTGGAACTTGTTTTCGCTGTGGTCAGAAAGGCCACTTTCTCAAAGATTGTCCCCAAGGACAAAGTCAACCAACAGGCCAGAGGAGCGGCCTAATAAACAATAACAACATAGGGAGAGCAAGAAATGGAGGCCCAAGTGTTGGTCAGAGACCTCAGAATCAAAATAAGCCAACCACAGGAAGAGTATTTACAATTAGAGGAGCTGAGATCTCAAAGTCAGCTGGGTTAATTCAAGGTATGTGTTTAATTGGAGATAAGTTGGTATCAGTTTTATTCGATTCAGGAGCTACACATTCTTTTATATCTACCTCTTGTGCTGAATTTTTGGGATTCGAAATTGTTGATCACGATTATAAGTTGACTATCACAACTCCCTCGGGAGAAAGAATGGTAACTTATTCAGTCTGTGTAGACTGTCCAATAATCTTAGAAAATAGAAGATTCTTAGTAGATCTTGTGGTACTCCCGCTACAAGACCTAGATGTCATCTTAGGAATGGATTGGTTATCAGCCAACGATGTCAACTTGAGATGCAAGGAGAAAATTTTTACATTTGGAGAAGATAGTGGAGAAATCAGCAAAGCTGAAACCCTCACTCAAAGTTTTATGATGCTATTCTCCATGTCAGTAGGAGAAACCCCTAGTGTGGAAAATTTTCCCGTAGTCTGTGAATTCCCGGAAGTCTTTCCAGAAGAAGTTCCAGGTTTACCACCGGTTAGGGAAGTGGAATTTTCTATAGACTTGGTTCCAGGAACTGGACCAATTTCTATATCTCCTTATCGAATGTCACCCTCAGAGCTTGCGGAGTTAAAGAAACAATTAGACGAGATGTTAGAGAAAGAATTTATTAGACCAAGTGTATCGCCATGGGGAGCTCCAATCTTGTTTGTGAAGAAGAAGGATGGTTCTTCTAGACTTTGTGTGGATTACAGACAACTCAATAAAGCCACTGTGAAAAACAAGTATCCTTTGCCTAGAATCGACGACTTGATGGATCAGTTAAAAGGAGCATCAGTATTCTCAAAGATTGACTTGAAGTCTGGATATCATCAGATCAGGGTGAAGGAAGATGATATTCCAAAAACAGCTTTTAGATCCCGTTATGGACACTATGAGTACTTAGTTATGCCATTTGGTTTGACTAATGCTCCAGCAGTATTCATGGATTACATGAATAGGATCTTTAGGTCATACTTAGATCAATTTGTTGTAGTTTTCATTGATGACATTCTGATTTATTCCAAGAATGAGGTAGAGCACAGAGAACATTTGAGAATTGTGCTACAGATATTAAAGGACCTTCAATTGTACGCGAAATTCTCGAAATGTGAATTTTGGTTGAAGGAGGTACAATTTCTTGGTCATGTAATTAGTAAAGAAGGTATTGCAGTAGACCCAAGTAAAGTCGAAGCAATAACAAAGTGGGAGAGTCCAAAGAATGTTGGCGAGATTCGAAGTTTTCTTGGACTAGCTGGATATTATCGGAGGTTCATTGAAGGATTTTCAAAGATCGCTTTGCCCATGACTCAGTTAACGAGGAAAGGTAAAAACTTTGAATGGACTAAAGAGTGTGAAGAAAGTTTTCAGAAGCTAAAGGAAAGATTGACTTCATCACCAATACTCATCTTACCAGACCCATTAGGAAATTTTGATGTGTATTGTGATGCGTCATATCAAGGTCTTGGGTGTGTGTTGATGCAAGAAAGGAAAGTGATAGCTTATGCATCAAGACAATTGAAGGTGCATGAGAGGAACTACCCAACTCACGACCTAGAGTTAGCGGCAATTGTGTTTGCCTTAAAGATTTGGAGGCATTATCTTTATGGATCAAAGTTCACTGTGTTAAGTGATCACAAAAGCCTGAAGCATTTATTTGATCAGAAAGATTTAAACATGAGACAAAGGCGCTGGATGGAATTCTTGAAGGACTATGATTTTGAGTTGCAATATCATCCCGGAAAGGCCAATGTTGTAGCAGACGCTTTGAGTCGAAAGAAACTTCATGTATCTGCAATGATGTTGAAGGAAGAAGAGTTGATTGACAAATTCGTGGATTTAAACTTAGGAGTACATCACAATGAAGGAAGTATATTCATAGGCGCTATTGTCGTGTCTAATGAATTTCTGAAATGGATCAAAGATGAACAACAACTTGATGACCGTCTAGTGAGCATAAAGGAAAATATAAGAAATGGTCAAAATGGAGAGTTTAACATAAGGAGTGATGGAATCCTAAGGTTTAAAGAAAGGTTGTGTGTACCTCAAAATCAGGATATTCAAAAGTTGATTTTGGAAGAGGGCCACAAAAGTAAGTTGAGTTTTCATCCAGGAGCCACAAAGATGTATCAAGACTTGAAGAAAATGTTTTGGTGGGTTGGAATGAAGAGACATATAGCAGAATATGTTCAAAGTTGCTTGGTATGTCAGAAGGCAAAGATTGAACATCAGAAGCCAGCCGGATTGCTACAACCTTTAGATATTCCAGAGTGGAAGTGGGACGGAATAGCCATGGATTTTGTAACCGCTTTGCCTAAGACTCAGAAACAACATGATGCAATTTGGGTGATCATTGATAGGTTGACAAAGAGTGCACATTTCATTCCCATCAACCAGACGTTTAAATTAGAGAGACTAGCTCAGGTATATGTAAAGGAGATTGTTAGATTGCATGGAATACCTTCAAGTATAGTCAGTGATAGAGATCCCAGATTCACATCAAATTTTTGGCATCAGTTGCATTTAGAGTTAGGAACAAAACTGAGGTTAAGTTCAGCTTATCATCCCCAAACGGATGGCCAGTCTGAGAGGACGATTCAATCGTTAGAGGATTTGTTGAGAGCTTGTGCTCTTGAACACAAAGGAAGTTGGGACGAGTTCTTACCATTGATTGAGTTTACTTACAACAATAGTTTTCACTCAAGTATCGGCATGGCTCCATATGAAGCATTATACGGAAGAAAGTGTCGTACACCTTTATGTTGGTATGAGGTTGGAGAAAATAAAATATTGGGTTCAGAATTCGTGCAACAAACGACAGATCAGGTTAAACTTATTAGAGAAAAAATGAAGGCAGCACAGGACCGTCAAAAGAGTTATAATGATAAGAGGAGAAGACCTTTGGAGTTCGAGGCAGGAGATCACGTGTTCATTAGGGTAACTCCTAGGGCGGGAATTGCACGAGCAATCAAAACTAGGAAGTTAACACCAAGGTTTATCGGGCCTTTTCAAATTCTACGGCGGATTGGACCTGTAGCGTATCACATTGCTTTGCCGCCAAACTTGTCTAATCTTCATGATGTATTTCATGTATCACAACTGAGGAAGTATTATCCGGACCCTTCACATGTCATTGAGCCTGAAACTGTGGAACTTAGAGATAATTTGGAATATGAGGCTATACCTGTCAAGATCTTAGATCATCGTATTAAAGAACTTCGTGGAAAGCAAATACCATTGGTTAGAGTCGTGTGGGATGATGTAACTGGTGATTCTACTTGGGAAAGAGAAGAAGACATGCGTCAGAAGTATCCACATATGTTTTAGGTACGCTAAATTTCGAGGACGAAATTTCTTTTAAGGGGGGTGGTAATGTAACATCCTAATTTTTCCATACACTAAATAATATATCTAGTTAGATTTGAGATTTTAACAATGCTAGTTATTAAAAATTAAATGTTGAAACTAACACTTATAATAATTAATTTATTAATTAATTACTTTTTATATTTATTACTTTTATTCTTCAATTTGAATATCATCGTTTCATTTTATAAACTAAACTTTGAAATTTAAATTGGTACTTAAAACCCTTAACTTTAAGTTAATTAATTATTCATATTATTATTATCATTATTGTTGTTCTTGTTTTGTTATTATTAATTGATTTTATTTTATTTGAATATTATCATTTTACTCTATAAACCAATTAATAAATAAAATAATCTTAAGACAATAAAAATATCAAATAACTATCCTTTTTACTATTTTTATTATTATTAATATTATTAACATTTTACTTTTTATAAAAGAAATATATATCTCATTTTCTATTAATATCCTACATAATATTATGTCATGAAATCAAGCTCCCATACCTTTGTCATAAATTATTTTCACAAAGTCATACTAGAACACCTAAAGCACTATTGATGAAAGATTAGTAAATATTTGATAGAGACATATTTACTAGCAAGAGTTGAAAAGTTGGAAGGTATGGGCAAAAGATGATAAATTATGTTATTTTAATATTTTACAACTAGTATAAATAGGGGTCTCTTCCACCCCATTTTCATTCATTCATTCACAAATCATCTTTCTTACTTCTTTACTTCTTTCCTTCTCTAATTTCTTCATATAGCAATATTAGTTTTAGTTATCGAAGTTCCCACGATATCGGTTCGTAACCTTTAGAGTATTTTGTGGTAAAAGTTCTTCTAAAGTTTCAAGGGAGTTTTATACGTCAAAGTTCTGCCCAAATCATTTTCATAAGTAATCGGTAAGCCGTTATAATGTCCATTTTATTTTAATTATATTATTTTAATTATGTTATTTATATAAAGGTTATTTTAAATTTTCTATGCAAATTCCGTTCAGACGTCGATATATTGAACTTATAAAGTCCAAAATAAATTTTACCATTTTAAGTCGTTATAATGCCCAAATTTTATTATAATTTAAATGTTATTAGAAATATACTCTTGACAATTTTCTAAAACAAACAAATTCAAAAGGAGGTATAATATAATTTATATTTGAATTTAATAATTATTTTGGAGGTTATTATGATATATTTAAATAAATAAATATTTCAAGTTATAACGGGATTATGTTCAATTAACCATAAATTATATTCTAATTATTTCATAAATTTCGTACAATCCAACGGTTATCGTAAATTAGGTTCTTGGCAAAGATCGAAGACAACACTTGTGGACTTTCAACAACACTCAACAAAAGGTGGGGGCAAGATTTCGTATACGATTGGGACGGTTAGCGTAAAATAACTTAATATATATGTGTGTAGTGGTGACCTAAGCCCTACTAGCGATAAATAATTAAGGAGAGCCTATTCTCAAATAATGATTTTCACAAATCACTAGGCGAGGTTACGCCGGCCTTAATTAATTATCATAGGAATAATCTTTGACAATTTGGTATTGTATTGTGCTTGCATTATTCGGTTAATTTTATAATTGTTTATTTTATTTATACTTGAATGATTGTGATTGATAGATTAAGGAAATAATCGGTTAATGAGAGAAAAACATTGCTAGATATTAAGTAATTGATCCCCATTAACATAAGGAAAGTTGGATACAATGAGTAGTTATATTTGGTTGGGTTCTGGCTAAGGAAAGACTTGGTCGACTATGCCGTTTACAGTCCACCTCTCTTACCTGGGAAGTTAACCATACAATTACCCATTATACAAACTGAACTTATTATGTAAGGACAAAGATCAAATATGGCAAGACATTGGATGGATTTGGTACTCAACCTAAGTATCTAGATAATAAGTATAACTTGAAAAGTTGATACGATAATTCCCCATTATTAACTTAATACTTATGGCTAAGAGTTGCCACAAGATGAGTGAGTGATCATATAGACTTGCATTAAGGAATGTGTAAGTCCACCGCCGTGCGGTATGGGACGCACGAGGTTGATCAGTCGCCTGCAATCCCGACGGGGATTATTATCTATGCATGCTAGGCAAGACAAGGTTCTTGGCCTGAATTCTCAGGGACGATCGACTTATAACACCTAGGCTCCATGTGAAGTTAGGTGGCGTAGCTCTTGGTAATTGGGAGTACGTTGGTGGCATGTGGTCTAGTGATATCTGATCTTGGTAAATGGGATAGATATCATTGACAGCGTTTAGTGGCCTGAGTCAGCATATAGTTCAGGGATGCATTAGAATAAATAAAGTATATGTAATTGTGGGTATAAGATACGCTTGTTTGTATAAATATGGTTTCCATATATATTATTATTTTACACATTCATTCCCACTTTTAAACTTGTACATGAATCTTAGCCCTGTGTCATTTTTGTTTTGCATTTTGGATTATTTTATGACGATCAGACGATGAGCTCGAATCTTGCGTACTTCCCGACAACTCAGAAGGAAAGGATATGAAGTGACGTGGAGATGTGTTACTATAACATCTAGATTGGGAGCTGTTAGTGTTTTGTCAAACGCTAATCACATCCCTACTACTACAGTCAGTATAAGTGTCAGTCTTGTTGGACTTAGGAGGTCCCTTTTGGTATGCTTTCTTTTTGGTTTCCTTTCTGTACTTTTATTTTATGTTTTATCTATGTGGCAAGGCCGCTAGTCTTAACGGTGTCAAACTCTGTAAAATATATTTGAAGCATATGTATGTGAAACAGTATGTTTTTAAATAATTAAGTATTGTCCTTTAAAAATTTCAAATTTTTCTGTATTTTTATAAGGTTTCATTAGAATTCCACTAATGGGACATAGGCTGTCTCAAAAGGGAACACCAGGGAGATATGACCAAAATGGACCAAGGGTACGTGGGAATAGACCATCAACATTCAAACCCACTTCTGATTCCCTCAAGGGAAAATGGGTGAGGCCAGTCGAGAAAAGAGAACATGGCTAGAAAAAATGGCAAAATTTCGAAGTTGAAAAAGGATATTCGATAGCGTACCAGAGGGAGTTCCAAGCTTCCAATAAATTAACATGGAGCTCAGAAAACTATAAGGGAAAGAATCCAATGACAAGATCATTTGAGTGGAGACATCAACAAAGAAGGCGCAAGGATGAGAGGGAAGCTGTGGAAAAAGAAAAAGCTGAGTTTAGCAGCAACGTGCCAGTTAAAAAGGATAATAACAAAGACAAGAATCATGTCGAGAAGAAAGTTGTCGAAAGAAAGTTGTTCACAGACCAGCAGGAAGATGTAAGGGAGAAGTCTGACCAGATACCTGCGAATGATGATATAATGACTGACGATTTCGATTCAGGATCAGAACCGTCGCTAGATATTATCTACAATGTCGTATCCGTGTTACCCATGGAATATGATAGTGTGACGGAATTGGAAGACCCAAAATATGAGGTCGAGCAAGAGGTGGCCAGTCAAAGGCCAGTATGTTATTAATCTTGAACAATGGTTGTGTCAAAGAGAAGAATGTGTTCTTCGAAAGACCAGATGAAGCCATGAAAAACCACATGAAGCCTCTATTCATTAGAGGAAAAATAGAAAACGTTTGTATCAACAAGATACTGGTAGATGGAGGAGCGACAGTAAACCTAATGTCGCATTATATGTTAAAAAAGATTGGCAAAAGTGACTCTGACACAAAACCCCATAATATGGTCCTTTCAAATTACGAAGGAAACGTGGGCACAACCATGGGAATCATTCAAGTGGATTTGACCATTGGCACAATTACCAGGCCAACGATGTTCATGGCAATTGCATCTAATGCGAATACAACCTGCTCCTAGGAAGGGAATGGATACATGGGGTAGGTGCAGTACCATCATCACTTCACCAAAGAATATCCATCTGGCAAAGTGATGGAATTGTCGAAAATATTGAGGCGGACCAAAACTATTATATGGATGAGGTTAACAAGTAAGTGGGCAAAACTTTGATAAAAACTTAGCCCACATAGCGCCTTGTAACCCAACAGGTTTTGATTTTACACCTGCAGATAATGCCTTCTGTTCATTGTACCTGCATCCGACCCACAGATTTCAGTGGGACAAGTAGGTGATAGGCGAAGAAGACTTCATCTTTGGAACAGATGGAATCCAACCTATGGGTTAGGGTAGTGAATTCAGTGACTATGACTGAATCACAAGCAACTGAAAAAACTTTGGCTTATGTAGTTGAAAATAGATTAAAAGCGGCCTTAGAGGATGAAATAAAGTACATGGTTGTCGAAGCCAAAGTTAGAGAAAAACACTTTGAAGGTCCAGGGAAGGATTTCGACCCGGAGCCACCCGACAAAGATCAAGTCGAAGTGCAAAGCCAGAGGCTAGATGCCATCTATGATCATGAGTCTTTGGGTTTTGAGAATGATCCGCTAGCAAATAATATCAAAATGCTGGCACAAGATCCTTTGGAAGAAATCGATATGGGCGAAGGGACAACAAAAAGGCCAACCTACATCAGCACCAACATTGACCCAAAGTTTAAAGTCGAAGTAATTCAACTGCTGAAGGAGTTCAGAGACTACTTTGCGTGGGATTACGACGAAATGCTTGGTTTGAGTAAAGATCTGGTCGAACTGAGGTTGCAGATAAAGCCTGAGAAGAAGCCCATCAAGCAGACTCCAAGGCGCTTTGCACCTGAAGTTCTCTCAAAAATCAAAGAAGAGGTCGAAAGACTTCTGAGATGCAAATTCATCCGTACGACCAGGTATGTTGAATGGATTGCTAATGTTGTTCTGTTTATTAAGAAAAATGGAACTTTAAGGGTTTGCATAGATTCTAGAGACTTAAATGTTTTAACCTCAAAAGATGAGTATCCAATGTCTGTGGCAGAAATGCTAGTCAAATCTGCTGCAAGCCATGAGTATCTAAGTATGCTCGACGAGTATTCTTGATATAATCAGATTTTTATTGCTGAAGAGGATGTGTAAAAAACAATCTTTCGATGCCCCAGAGCCTTAGGCACTTTCGAATGGGTAGTAATGCCCTTTGACCTAAAAAATGTTGGGGAAAATTATCAAAGAGCAATAGATTTGATATTTCATGACTTCATTGAGACTTTTATGCAGATTTATATTGATGATATTGTAGTCAAGTCAGTTTTAGGAAGAAATCATGTAGACCATCTTCGACAATCATTTGAAAGAATGAGGAAGCATGGACTCAAGATGAATCCCCTCAAGTGTGCTTTTTTTTGTGTAGGCGGGGGATTTCTTAGGCTTCATGGTCCATAAAAAAAGAGATTAATCAGAAAAGACCAAGGGCATCATGGAGGCAAAAGTGCCTTCGACAAAGAAGGAGTTGTAGTCATTGCTAGGAAAGAACAACTTTTTAAGGAGATTGATTTCCAACCTAAGTGGCAAGACTCAAGACTCCTCACCTCTACTTCGACTAAAGCAAGAAGGTTTTGAATGGGGGCAAGCAAAACAAGAAGCTTTCGACAAAATTAAAGACTACCTTGTTCACCCTCCAATTCTTGCGCCTCCTTGTAGAAATAGGAGTATGAGATTGTACATAGCTGCATCAGACAAGACTTTAGGGGGCATGTTAGCTCAAGATAATGAAAATGGCGTCGAAGAGTCATTTATTACCTTATTAGAATCTTGAATGATGCGGAAACTAGATATAGTATAGTTGAAAAGTTGTGTCTTTATCTATACTTCTTTTGTACCAAATGTTACTATTTATATTATTTTATTTATTATTCTATATTTCTAATTATTTTAAAATTAATTAAAAATTTTAATTAATTTTTACCATTCTTTCTAACTCCTACCAACATGCCGACTAATAGCACATACCACTATCACATGTATTCACTAAATAATAATAGTAATAATATAATATTAAATCATTTAAATCATTAAATATAGCAACAAAATTTAATTAAATAAATTATTTGAATTCGAGGTATTACACCTTACACATCCATAAAAACGACTATGTTATTATGTTTTGATCTAACAATATCGAATGTTTATCATTAGAGTTAATACTTGCATATCATAGTCAGTCTTGTATTGAATGAGGACAAATATTTGCCAATTATTCTAAAATAAAAATGTTTTATATTGAATTTAACAGCTTACTTGAGTTTTGATTATTTTTTGAGTTCACTTTCTATCCTAAAGTGTTTCCTGCATTTGAATGTTATCACTCTCAAACAGAAACCTTAATGAAAACTCATAAGCAGCAAATATGGCACCATTCACCACAAATGCTCTGCTAACCGCAGTTCCTAAACCGCGGCACAGCACACGGTAACCTTCTTCTTTGACGCTTTTCGCGAAGCAATCGTAAATTCCTTTGTATTTCATTACAGAAGGTGTTTGACCCTGCAGTCTTGTTTTCACAACATCAAAAGGATAGCAGAAAATCCAGCTGACTACGCCTGCTAATCCTCCGGACACCAACATAGTATTCAGACTTTCTTGACCGTCTTTTCGACAACCTGGATGGAGCTGTTCCCTCATGTATTCATAGGTCCAGAAGTAAACTCCATGACCAGGTGCATCTCTTATTACAGTTATGCCGAGTCCTCGATAAATGCCGCGGAGACCTTCTTTTCTCCATATGTTTTTAGCTACTTTTCTAGGACTTGTTGTTAATGATTCTTTTGACTGGTTTGTGTTTTGCAGCTGAAGTCGAATTTTGATCAGTTCTACTGGTGACAACAATAAACTTTGAAGAGCGCCTGTGCCGATTCCGCCTAACGCGACACTTTTGTAGGATGGAGGGTCTTTAGCAGAATCAGATGGATCAAATGCTCTTGAGAGAGTTGCATATGTTTGAAAAACTAATGCATTCTGCGACAGAAAAGCGACAAGAGTTGTTATTGAAAGATTTGAATAGAATTGATCCATGTGGTCCTACTCGATTCGATTCGAGTGTTGCAATATCTGATTTATTAGCTATGAAGCACAAACATTTGTAAATAGTAGACGTGACACAGTGGTGTCGGATATTTGTATGACACATGTACGATACGTATTAAAAACTTAGAAAAATACCAGAAAAGTCACTTGTATGACACTTGACCCACCCATATCGCACTCATTCAAAATGTGTGGGACAATTCAGACCAGAGTTTCAAAACAAATTTGTATATAGTGGTCTATGTTTTTGACATGCCACAATATCTATGTCGTGTTTTTATACAACAGAACATTGATATCAAATGATTCAAAGACTATTTCTTTGATGTTTCAAAAGCCTTAAATGTCCTATGGCTTTACATGGCCCAATGGAACCCACAAACTTTAGATGTAGATATATGATATGTCAATTTTGTATCTTGTGCAAGTGTGCTTGTTCACCGCCATAGCCACAATATACAAAAAGGACAGCTCATATAATTGTATTGGCAGGTGAATCTCACTGCACACGGACACCAAACACGATATTGATACTAATATTTTAACATAAATAATAATTATAAAAATAAACAAATAAAAAGTAATCACAATATTAGTGTCGACGACGCTGACACGTCTTTTTTTTAAATATGTCGGTGCTACATGTCGATTAAATAGACAAAATTATTTTCTACCTAAAATGGATTCAGATTCATTTCATCTGGCCGGTTTGAAAATATTTAATATTGCTTAAGTTGAAAAATGTGTCAACAAGTCACTAATCCTAATCTTAATCTAATCCTAATCCTTTATCTAAACAACTCAAAAAGCAAACCCAAAATGCATTTTCACTAATTTAAAATTAATAAATTCAACAAAAAGGAATCTGAATAAAAAACAAATTCTCATCAATGACAATGGGTATATTCCAAATAAAAAACTATCAATCAACAATATTTTCAGATGCATCCATCAAAGATTCAAAGAAACATTTCAGAATCATTCACCAAACCAAAATCATTAAAAACATAACAAGATTAAGGATGTTTTGTGAACTATTAAAGATGTCTGCCAGATCCAAGAATCTTACCAACATCCATAAATGATAAACCATAGCACAAATCCAAAAAAAAAAAAAAAATTTACCTGAAAAGTTACAGATGCCAATGGTGCAGCCATGCCACGGTACAAAGAAGCTACTCCTTCTTTAGCCACCATGTTTCTAAGGAGGTTAAAAGCAGAAACATTATTCAATGAACTCTGTTGTCTGATTCTAAGAGTATCCAAAGGATAACCAGAAATCACACCAGCAATGCCTCCAAATCCACCTGCCACAAACTCTCTAGCTGAACTACTTGCAAGAAACTCTGGCCAGAAATCCATTCTCTCCTCACTCTCATTCCCCACACATACACACACAAAAAACACCCTTTTGATTTTCTGATTTCCAAACAATGTTATCACTAAAAATATGTACAAAAGTTGTATAAAAATCCAACCTTTATGGAAATCTCAATTATGGGCAGTTTCTAGAAAGAAAATTTTATCTAGAAATGGTTACTTTTTCCTTAACGTTCTTATATTACTATGTACATAATTTTGTTCCTGTCAAAATCAGATCTTTTGATTTACCATATATATGATTTTGGAGAGAAAAAGAAAGATGAAAAAAACTTTGAATCCTAATCTCACCTCTTGTTTATATAAAGGCAAAAACAAAAGGCACCGGTGGCTATTTTGTTTGCTATTTTTGACGGATTAAAAAAGACAATCATCACACATTTACAATGGTTTATAAAAAACACTCATTTTTCCGTAATAAATTATAAATAAAAAATATTAATTTTTTTTAATTTAAATATTTTTCTCATAAAACATAGTAGATCCTTTATTTTTTTAAAGTAAACTTTAACTTTTTAAATTTATTAAATAATTAATATATCTGATTTATATATTATTCAAATAAATTATTTATTTAATAAATATTAAAAAATTAATATTTACTTATGAAAAAGAAACGAGGGAGTATTTAAAAAATAATATAAATTTAAACTTCCTTAATAAATATAAAATATTTTTTTTATAAATTATTACAAAGTATTATAGCTTATTTGAATTAACGTTTAACCTTCCTTTTTTCGGTCCAATGGATATTTCACCGTAATACGTGAGTTTTTGACTATTCAAAACGTGAAAACAAAAAGGCTAAATTATATTTCACCGTAATAGTGGTTGATTTAAGAGATTGGATGTAAAAATTATACATTAATAAATTAAGCTTTTAAATGTTCTGTGCTAAGGTTAGGTGATTCCTATGGAGAGACATTCCACTACGGATACGTGGATTTCAACCTTTCATTATCAAGTATTTTTTTGGGGTGTGCAATAATATCATAGTGAATTATTTAAGTAATTAATAACTTAGTTATTTAATTTAAACAATTTTAATTTAATTTCAAACCAATTAAGAATCAATTTTCTTTTCTAAATTAGTTTCATACATGAAATAGTTTTTCATATAAATAAGAATGAAAACAATTGAGTCAACAAAAAATGCTGAAAAATAATAAAATATCTTTTATCTAAAAAAAATATTTTTTCTATAAATATAAAATACTTTTCCAGAAAAAATAAAAAAATCTGAAAATAATTTTGTTTTGGAAAATAAGTTTTTTTTAGTTCAAAAAATAAATAATATATAATTAAAAAAAATTGTTTTCTGAAAATAAAAAACAACTCTTTTTTAATATACTTGTTGAAAATATATTTTTTAATTCTGAAAAATATAAAATATACTTGTTTTTGAAAAAATATATTTTTTTATGCCAAAAAAATATTATTTCAAAAAAATAAAAAATGTATATTTTTAAGAATATAATAAGAAAAAACATTCTAAATTTTCTTCTTCTAATTTTTTTAAACCAAATAAAAAGTAAAAAAATTCAGAAAAAACAAATTTTTTTTACAAAGATAAATATTTTTTTCCTGAATATCGACATTTTTTTTTTCAAAACTAGAAAAAACTATGTTTTGATTGGAACTAGAAAAAACTCTGATAATATTTTTTTGTTTTGATAAAACAAATTCTTATTTTTTTTTAATTTAACTATTTTTTTCCTGAATATCGACATTTTGATAAAATATTTTTTTAAAATTTTGTTATAATTACAAATTAGTTTAAATAAATTTATAAATACAAACTAATTTTAAATAAAATTGAAACTAATTTAACAATTAACTGCATTTCTCTTTAAATAATTATTGTTAACAAAACAAACTATAAGTACGGCATCAGATTTCAATATTCAATTCACCTAAACTTTAATTTGTGTAAATAAAATTCCAAATGTCTTTATCACTAATTTAGATAAGATAAAGAATAATAAATAATTCTATGTGGTAGAGTTGTTGCATAAACAATTGAGAGTCAAAACAAAAAATAAAAAATAAAAAAAAAACTAACAAAATAATTCTATTTATAAAAAAACATATTTTCTAAAAATAAAAAATATTTTTTTTACAAAAGTAAAAATATTATTAGTTTTTTAAAACATAAAAAAAAATTTAAAACATAATTTAAAAAAATCTGAACATGAAAAATAAATGTTATTCTGAAAAATAAAAATATACTTGTTTTTGAAAAAAAAATTATATATTTAAAAAAATTATTCCGAAAAATAAAAATGTAATCTTTTTCAAAATTAATAATTTTTTTCTCAAAATAAAACAAGAATGTTTTTGAAAAATAGAATATATATATATATATATATATATATATATATATATATATATATATATATATATATATATATATATATATATATATATATATATATATATATATATATATATATATATATATATATATATATATATATATATATATATATATATATATATATATATATATATATATATATATATATATATATATATATATATATATATATATATATAATTCTGAAAAAATATTTTTTTAATTTAAAAAATACTCTAATAATATATATATTTTTAATTTAATTTTTTGTTATGAGATTACAAAATATATTGAGAAAAGTTCCAAATTAAAAATTGACTTATATTTGCAAAGTAAATATAGACCAGTTTACAAATATAAATTGATTTTAGATTATTTTAATAGTTAATTACATTTTTATTAAAATAATTATTGAAAACTAAATCAAATTATAAATGTGATTTGTAATTGTGAAGCAATCTATTTTCCACAAACATTAGATTTCAAAATTTAACTCACCTAATCTTTAATTTATAGTATACTCTAAATAAAGTTGCAAATGTCTATCATTAATTTAGATAAGAAGGAAGAGAATAATAAATAATTATATGCGAAAGAGTTGATGCAAACGATACTTGTCCTGAGAAAACGACAACAGATAAAAAATCAACTGAATCATGTGACCAATACATGGTTAACACGTTGAATGTTTCTCTATCAGTTGTCTTAATAGAGTTTGATTCCTGCCTAGTGTTCACCGAAATTTTGAAACTTTTGGGTTGCTTCCAATTAAAATTGGAATAACCGTTTCATTGTAACACGAAATTAAGAGACGTGTAATTTTGAGTAGGAATTCAATCAATGCCGTTTGTTCATGGAATCTTATTACAAGTATGCTATTTTTTATTGAGATTAATTATTATATAATCACTATCATCCGTTGGTATGAAGTATTTTATTTTAATGATTAAAATAAAAGTTAATTTTTTTTAATATTTAACCGTTATAATTAAGTGACTATGTAAAATCTTGTTATACTGTGAATATGTTTCAATTAATTCTTTTTTAATTTTTTTTTTGAATCAAGAAAGAATATATTAATTCAAAAAACAGTCAAAATACAAAACTAGGTGATCCAAGGAGGATCCAACCCACCAAAATGACTCAAATTATATCATAAAACTAACAAGATGTTTTTTAATCCTAATGTTTTGCTATCATCTATATGTCACATTATCTATGATTTTTGTAACCATGTTTGTATTATCTATAATGTTTCCAAAAGTTATACTATTTCGATATCTCCAAATGTTGTAAATGGTTTCAGCTACTAACATCTTCAAAACATCAACTTTTCATCATTTTCCCTTTGTTAGACTAGTGATCCAAATCAGTTCTGCATCCCATTGTTGAGGTTCATGATGAATATTAAACCACTTAGCACTTCCTGCCATATGTGTCTTGTCCTTTGACAGTAGGAGAACAAATGGTTCATCGTTTCTTCCTCAGATTGACACAAACTGCATATGTTGTCTTCAATCATCCCAAATTGTTTCAACCTTTCTTTGGTTGCAAGTTTCTCATGACAAGTTTGCCATAGGCACTGCACTGCTTGTGGGTGTCCTTTGTTGGAATCGATCAACTTTCTCCAATGTACCCTTGTGCCATCATCAATTAGTACCTTATAAAATACTGCAGCTTTAAACTTGTGTGTGTTCATAACTTGGTTCCATTCATTCCGAAATAAATCCATGTTATCTCTTTGTTTCAAGATACCTCGCATGATCCAAGAATTATGTGTTTTGGTTACATAATTCATCACATTATTACCTTTTAAGTAATGAGTATGGATCCATTTAACCCATAGTGTGTCAGTTTTGTTGCATAGGTTCCAAAGACATTTCAAGAGCAGCACATTGTTCTAGACCTGAAGGTTCAGTAAGTTCATCCCACCTTGCGCAGTAGGGCAGCAAGTGTTTTTCCAGGCTACAGGGCATTTTCTGCTCACATCATCCTTACCTGTCCAGATGAAGCTTCGACATATTACATCTACTTTTTTTTTATCACATATTTGGGCATGGGGAGGCAATGTGTCCAGTATTGCACCATTGCATAAGCTATACTTTTCACTAGTTGTATTCTTCCTGCATATCTTAGGAGTCTAGAGGACCAATGATGAATTCTAGTGACTATTTTATCCACCAAGGGCATAAAATGGTTGATGGTTAATCTCTTGCTAGACAGAGGGATTCCTAAGTATTTGAATGGTAGTGTCCCTTCTTGGAAACCCGACAACTCTTTCAATGCCTTTTTATTCTCATTATCCAAACCCCTCAAATATATCCTGCACTTGTTAGGGTTCATCATCAATCCTGTGGATTTGGAGAATTTTTTGAAAGTCTTTAATATCATTTGCATTGATATTTCGTCTCCTCTACAAAGTAACAGTACATCATCTACAAAAGTGAGGTTGGTAATTTTCAAATTCTCACATTTGGCATGGTAGTTGAAATTATAATCCCTTTGCATTTTAACTAACGGTATGTTCATGTATTCCATTATAAGGACAAAGAGCATAGGTGATAAAGGATCACCCTGCTAAATCCCCCTTTTGGCCTGTAAGACATCAGTGTATTCCCCTATGATGTTAAATCTGTAGGATACAATGGTGATGCCTAGCATAGTCCACTGGATGAACTTATTAGGAATGCCTATTTCCTTCATAATGCACTCCAAAGCTCTCCAGTTAACCATATCATATGTTTTTTTTTGTAGATATAGTTGCATCATAATTCTAGGTGTGCCCCCTTTTCTAGTGTATCCCTTAAAAAGCTCAGTAGCAAGCATGATGTGGTTATGTATGTTCTGGCCTGGTATAAAAGTTGTCTGATTGTGACTTATCACACTAGGAAAGACAGAACCTAGTCTTCAGGATCTTGGAGATGATTTTATAAAACGTGGTGCAAACATCTATAGGTATGTAATCTTTAATCTCACAAGCCTTATTGCCTTTTGGAATTAGGGATACTACAGCATTGTTGAAGGCTTTGTACATTTTACCTGTCTCAAAGTATTCTTTAACAGCTGCTATTACATCAGTCTTAATGGTTATCCAAGTGGTCTTGAAAAATTTGGCTCCATAACCATCCAGACCTGGTACTTTGAGGTCTCAAATCCCTCTAAGAGCTTTGGTAATATCATCCTCTGTGATGGTTCTGGTGAGGTATTCCCTCTGATCCATTTTAAGCTGTTTACCCATTCTCATGGCCTCAATATCTATATGGCTAATACTGTTAACATCTTTTCCCATCAAGTCTCTATAGAAATTCATCACTTCTTCTTCAATGTCCTTTTGGGATGTTATCTGCATGCCATCACTCTTTCTCAAATTGTTTAGGCAGTTGGAGTGGTGTTTGGCTTTGATAGCAGCATAGAAGTATTGATTATTTCCATCTCCTTTTCTAATCCAGTCAATCTTTGCCCTTTGTTGCAATATCTTCCATTCAAGCTCGTTCAGGGATATCACTTCCTCAGTTAGTTCTTTTGCTTTTCCAATCAAGGTGTTATTCATTCTGTCATCACTCAGTTCTCCTTGTACTTCTTCGAGGTTGGCTCTGGTTGATATCAGTTTATTTTTGACATCAGAAAGAGGTTTGCTAAATTTTTCTAACTCATGCTTCAATCTCTTGAGTTTTTGCCAAAGTATATACATTGGACTACCTCTATTATGACCATCCCAATTCTTTCTTGATCAAGGTATCATAGCCTGGTAGTTCAGTAAGGAAGTTGCTAAACTTAAAATGTTTGGAGGTTTTCCTCTGTTCTTTACAATCCAAGTATAGCAAGGCATGATCAGAAATATTTGGTGGAAGGATTTTCAATATAGTCTCCATATTGGTGAGGAACCACTTAGTATTGCCCAAAACTATGTCAATCCTTGAGTAGGTGGGTCCAGCTCCTTGCTTGTTGGACCATGTGAAATGCTCTCCAATTTTATCCATCTCACTTAAACCAGTATTCTCCATCATTCTTATCAGGTCTTCATATTCCTTTTCAGTCACCAGATTCCCTCCCATCCTGTCCTGTGCTTTGGCTACATTATTGTAGTCTCCAATGATACACCAAGGGGCCTTGGATGTTACCATATAGGTATTCTATCTCTTTCCACAGGATTATCCTTTTGTTTAATTGGTTATGAGCATAAACAACAGTCAACCAGTGCTTGAATATTCCAAGATTATCATAGACACCACAATGTATAAATTGGCTGCTACTTTGTATAAATCTCACATCCACTCTATTACTATCCCAGTGAATCCAGATCCTCCCATTTGTATGGTCTTTGTAGTTGTCCATGTGATTATCATAAATCATCAACTTCTCTCAAATGACCTTGGCTTTAGATTCCTTAACTCTAGTTTCAATCAAGATGATAATAGCAGGCTTTAGTTCTTGGAGACGGGACATAATCTCACGAATTTTGCCTACTTTATTGAGTCCCCTTATGTTCCATGAGACTGACATGGTTCAAGGTTTGTGACCACTTGATGGTCATTCAAAACCTCAAGTGCTTCAAAACCATTGTTACAGTTGATGTTGCTAGTTGTATCAGTCAATATGGTTTTACCTTTTATCTCATACAAATTTCCTCACTCTTTTCCAAGACTCACCTTCTTCACCCATTGGCTCCCCTCCTACTGGTTTTTTTATGGGCGTTATGTTCTTGGATGCTTCCGGTGGCCTGGGTTTTGGTTTCCATTTTTGAATCTTCCCCCTGTCTTCACATTTATTCCCCAGTTTTTGACATGTTTCACAGAATGTTGGCCTCCATTCATATTTCACTGGCTGCATTATCACATCTCCTGCAACATTCCTAATGGTTATTTCATCATTCAATGGTTGTGTAATATCCACTTTAATCAGTATTCTTGCATATGAGACACGAAACTTGTTCGTCGTGCACTCATCAGTCACCAATGGTTTGCCAATGGCACTTCCATTCTTGCTAAGGCTTTTTGCCCCCCAAAGATGCAGGGGAAGTTGAGGAAGTTTGACCCATATTGGTAATGTTCTTAGTAGATCCTTCTTTAGATTGAAACCAATTTTTCATTCCTTCAATATCATGGGCGTATTTCTAATCGTGTATGGGCCTTTCATCAGGATTGCTTCCTTGTCTTCCTGTGAGTTAAATCTGAGCAGAAAATACTCGTCATCATGGTAGTAAAGATCTAGCATCTTCATGAAGTTCCACATTCTTTGCATAAAGTTCTTCACTATGTTCATACTCAATTCATCTCCCACAACATATAGGATTAGAGCATTATCCCAAAATCGTATTTCCGTTTCGATGTCTTCCTGTTCAATATCGATTTCAATCACTCCATTAATTACCTTAGGTGCAACCTATTCCATTGTCAGTCCCTTTGCAGGGTTCCGGTTGTCAGTAATAATACCGACCCATAGTTTACACTCTTCCGACTTCACTTGTGTCTGTTCTGTTAGGTTTTCAGTGTTTTCATTCTTGAGTACCTTCGCAAAGCTTGTCACATCTTCATCTACTATGGTGGTAGTTCTTGATTCAATCTCAGAAGTCTTTGAGCTAGTAAGAGTCTCCGATGACGGTGGTACCGTGGATTTTGGCCGCCCTCGTCCCCGTTTCGTCGTCATCACTCTCTCTCCAGAATCATTCTTTTTTAATTAATTAGTTTAATGCTAAAAAAATTCTAATTAAAATGAATACGTGAAGTGTTACTAATAGAATTGTTAAAAAAAACTATAAACTAAATTGAATTATAGAATTAAATTGAACTAAAGTTAAAATAATCAAATTTATATGATTATTTAGTGAATTAAACTACATTGCACAATCAATTTTAAAATCGAATCGAAACTGTAACCAAATCATATCGAAATTAAAAATAAAAAATACTATAAATAAATTTCATTTTTTTAAAGAAAATTTTTTTAAATAGTTTAATGCTCCAGTTTTTTTTTATAAACGGTGCGATTTAAGGGGAAAAAACAAGTCTAACGAATCGGTACAATTTGAAATTTCAAAAAAGTATGCTAAACTAATCATTATAATTTAATTCGGTTTTAAATAAATTTAAACGATTCAAATCAAATCGAATAAATTTTTTCAATTTTTTTAATAACAACACCGTGAATAACACTTATATCAAATTTAAATTTGCATCAATGCACATGAATACCAAATGAGCCAACAATTGCGAGGAGTCATCATAACTTTTGTTTGTATAAAGAAATATATTAGTAGTATTCGCTCTTTTTCATAAAAAAAGTCTCATTAAATTATTTTTTTCAAAGAATTGTTTTTTAAAATATAATATCGTATTTATTTAATTTTTATTATTATATCTTTATTTATTAAATATTTTAATAAATAATATTAATTTTATCATTAAAATTATTTACCTAATTATTTTTTTAAAAATCGTATAAAGTTCAAATAAAACATTTCCGTATAAAATTCAAATAAAATATTTATTATGAGATATAAAGAGTACTTGGTTTGAGGGTTGGAAGAGCATGTGTGTTTGCAGAAAACTTTATTTTTGTGTCATCGATGTATGTTTTAAATTTCTTTAGGAAAAGTTTGAAAGTAACAGGTTTGTTGGGCAGTGTGACATCAGCTCCATGTTGTCATTTAGTCTGCACAAATTCTAAATTATGCACTGTGGTCCAATGACCTTTATTTTTATATGATTGAGTTGTTCTTTAAATATTGCGTGCATGGTTAGAATGAAAAAGGAGGGACACGAGTTTCTTTTTGTAAATAAGTGTCTATTAATGGAAGTTTTTGGAGTACTTCAACCCTTTCAACAAACAAGTGTCTAATTAGGGATATTTATGTTTCAGGAGCGGTTTTGAACTAAATTTAATTGTTAAAATGATTTTAATTTAATTTAAAATTAATTTTAAAAAAAATTATATTTATAAATTAGTTTATAATCAATATGCATTTATAAGCAAATTTTATATTTTGAACTCTTTTAAAATTATTTTTTTTAATTTTATAAAAAAAATTAAATAAAAAAATATTTTCAGAATATTTTTTTAAATAAATCAGTTTTTGAATTTCTTTTAGATTCTAAAAAAGGAATAATTTATTTTTGAAATAAATATATTTTTTTAATTTTTGAGATAAAAAAATATTATTTTTTCATAAAATTTTTAATATTTATTTTAGGAATTTCTTTTTTGATTTTCTTTTAAAATTTTTCATAATAAATTTTCAGAAATTGGTTTTCTTTCCTAAAAAAATTATATTTTTTTATTTTTAGAATTTTCCATTAATTTTTTTAAAATTTTTGAAATATAATTTTAAATCAAGTATATTTTTTTATTTTAAGGATTTTTTATTTATTTTAAAAGATAAATTTTTATTTTGAAAAAATGCATATTTTAATTTTTCAGAATAAAAAATATTTTTTATTTTAAAAATAAATTATATCTTTTATTTTCAGCCAAAAAAACTTATTCTCAATTTTTTTATTTTTTCTTTAAAAAATTTTATTATTATTTTCGAAGAATTTTTTTTAGAATAAAAGTTATTTTATTATTTTCAAAATTTTTAGTTTTCACTCTCAATTGTTTTCTTTTAAAAATTAATTCATATAATTAAACTAGATTATAAAAGAAAATTGATCATGGATCAATTTTAATCTTAATTAAAATTGTTTAAATTAAATGATTTAATTTATTAATTATTTAAGTGGTTTAATTATTTTTATAGTACAATAAATTTAGTTGATTATATTTTTGAACACCCATATTTCTAAGAACTCAAAAGATTAAAATACTAGAAAGAAAAATTGTAACAAAAGTTAGTTCTTATCCTAGCTATGTACCAAAGAGAGCGTGTTGTCTCCTATGGGACATTTACAGATATATTAGGAGAATTTTTTTAAGGCATGACAACGAGGCGGGTTAAGGACAATTTTTATCTCCCCAAACTTAAATTTGAATTTCAAAACAGTCTCCGTTTTCCGCTCTAAACCCCATTGGGAATGAAGAATTAAAACTCAAACTCGTCCTAAACGGATTTGGGTATTCCCGCATCGCTACCATCTATTTAGTAAAATTATTTTTGTAACTAAAATTTTTTATTTTTTCAAAATAAAATAAAATTACAAATAATGAAATACAAAAAATTTAAAAAAATTTCATGTACATATTTTAAATATTTTAAATAATAAATACAAATCAAAGTAGTAATACATTACCCAAGTATTTAATATTCATCTTTTTTTCACACTTTTTTCATATTTTGATAAGCAAGTGAATTATTGCTCATGCTCTTCTAATTTACCAAACAAAACTGTGAGATCAAGCATTTTAAGATCATTTGCCTCTTTGACAGCGGTGATGTTGGATTGTCATTCCCTATTTAAACATCTCAACACTTTGTTAGTAGCAATCTCATTGAAAATAGGCTTACCTAGCATATTTAATCGATTGATAACATATGTGAAGCATTTTCGCATGTCCGTAATGGTTTCACCATGCTCAATACGAAATAACTCAAACTCTTGATTTAATGTGTTGATCCTAGCTTGTTTGACATCATTAGTACCCTCATGGGCAATGCACTCCGATACTAAAGTAAGAATTGAGAGAAGAGAAGGAAAATACAAAAGAGTGTATGTCTTAGGGTGATTTGGAATTATTTAGAATCCCTGACCTTCTCAAGTGAGAGGGTTTTTATAATCCAACCCGCGCTTGGTGATTGATCCCTATTTTCAAGGCGAGATATTCGCTCCCAAAGAATAGGTAACTGTCAAAAACTAGTCGTTGGGACGGATAGAGGTGCTCGAAACTAGTCGTTGCCACATGTGTGGGTATCCACCAATATTTTTATAACATATAACACTAAAAAACCACATTTAGCCTTACATTCTACCATTTAACACTAATCATTCACAAATTGTGTTGTACCCCAAAATTTACCCTCACTTTACCTAACCATAATTGGCTTTTGTGTTTAACATACATATGCATCTGTCCACTAGGTCATACCCTTACGATCATTCATTTGCACGAGATCCTAAAGCATGAGATCAAGGTCTTCTAAGAAATTAGGGTTTTTTATTAGTTGGAGGTTTCTAATTTTTAACTCAACTGGTCCTTTCATGAAACTAGGGTTTGAGCATATTCTTATCAAGGATCAAAGTCATTTTCCTCAAGATTTCTCAGAAGTTTCATTAGGGTTTTCTTTTATTGTTATTGAACATGGAAAATTGAGAATTTTTATGGTATCTTTGTAAGGTATGGTGCATTGATCTTAAACTTGAGTTTGTTGGGCTTTAGTGTATTATGATTTGGGCCATGGTATTTCAAGCTTGATTGCAATATGATGTTTATCTTGGACGTATTATTCTTTCAAGAAGTTTGACCATTGTTAAGAGTTTTATGGTTTCATCAAAGGGTTTGAAATAAAGATTGACAAAACATTGACTTAATAGCATGATCATGATACATTCACCATCCAAATTTCCAAATTCAAAGGAATGGTTTGTCAGAATAGCATTTTCATGATAAATTTAAAATGTGCTAATTGATTTCAAAACTCATGTTCAAATTGATTTCAAGATTCATGTTGCGTTCATAAAGTTCAAATTGAAAATATCAAATTCAAGTTCAAGTCATTATTTCAAGATTCAAAAGGATTCAAACTTCGAAGATTTATAAGTCAAGTCAATTCCAAATTCAAAGTATACAAAAAGGTCAAGACCCTTTCCACATTCAAAACTCAAAGTCTTTCGAAATTTACAAGTTAAATCAATAAATTCATGATCATTCAAGTATAGATAATGTTGTTTGTCCACTAAAAGGTACAAATTACATATACAAGGAATTTATAGGATTGAACTTGGATTTTGGAAATAGGAATAGCTTTACATCAATCCTCAAACATGAGTAGCCAAGACAACGACGCGTTTCATTTCTTGATGATTAATTTGCCAAGTTTTTTATAGGATCAAACATGAGTAGTCAGAATACGCAAAAGCAGGAGAAGAAGCAATGATCGCATCACAGAAAATACACAAAAAAATTCACAAAGTAACACACATTGAGAAGCATACGCATAGAGAAGCATTAGAAACTTCGCAATTCACATGAGTATACACATTCAGAGCAGAAAAGCCAACACCTAAACACACAAGAGTTGCAGTAGCCATAACAACATCAGAGCATCACACTTTACAGTAGGAGGAAATACACGGTTTCGAAGCAACACCGTCATCACATTACACGCACAGCAAAGATCGAAACAACAAGGAATTCAGTGACGAACAATTCAAATCATACCTCGATTCAATCTCAGGTGAGTCTTTATTTTATTTTTCTTTTTTCTAACATTTTATTTTTCTTTTTTCTAACATTTTATTTTTTTTTTGTTTGTTCTTGGGCTGGCAATAAAAGGCCATTGATATCCACCTCCTCTTATTCCATTTTCCCCCCTTTTCTAATTATTTAGTTTTTTTTTTTTTATGTTAGTTTTTTCTTTAACAAGTGATTAGCATAAATTTCTTTTAATTAATTTGGTGAGCGTTGGTTAGATGTTAAAGTTGGTTTAAAACTTAAAATTTAGTTAGTTAAAGTTTTAATTGATGGATTTAAATTCTAATTAATAAATTTTGATTAATTAATGAAAGTTCTAGTTGATTAAATGAAATCCTAATCAGTTAGTTGGAATTCTTACTAATGTTCTGATTAGCTGATTGTGATACTGATTGGTTAACTTGAATGGATTTTTTATGCAAGTTTTGATCGCCGCTTTTGCAAGTTCCCGTGAAAATCTTAATGGCCGTTAAAATAATCTTGGTATGTGCCCTCAATGACTTTGATTGGTATGTTTCATTAAGAGTTTTGATTTAGTCTTATCCTCGATAAGTTGAATCATGTTAGATCCTAGATTTTAAACCATTATATGATAACATTAGGATATAATTCATTTTCTCATCCTCAACTATAGGACCATTTGGCATGACAACACATAGGTATGAGATCTTTTAGATTTTTCTTTTCCCATTTGAAATGTTTGCTATACGTCCTGAGCCTTAAGTATATGGGAAATGATGAGCGGGAGTCTCTCTTTACCTTGTCTAGAGTGCTTTGCATACATCTCGTTTTGGAACGATCTTGCAAAGTATTCGATTCTATGTCATAGACTTTAGTGCAATAAACATCTCAAACAAAGTCAATTCAGTTCTCTAAAACTCTTCAACAAATTCAAATCATTTTGTCCTTTAGGATTTCCTTTCAAACATTTTTAGAAAGGGCATGCTACTTCTGTTCTACCGCAAATAGGCCTCGTCTCTAGCTGCTAGAATGCGAACTTAGCATCGCTCATAAAAGACACTAAGCAACTCGTAGTCTCATGAACTACAGACACTCTAATTTCTTCATTCTCGTCCGAATAAAGATACATAGGCACAAGATGACAAAGTCTTGACAAATAACCTTCCCCCTTTCACCTGTAGTCTTCTGAACTACGTTGACTCTGACTTTCTCATTGCACGAGGGAATACTTAGGCATAGGGCGACGAAGTCCTATCGAGTCTCCTTTTGTCTTTTCTTCCTTTTTGTTTTCGCACTCCCTTAGAAAGTAGGTATTTAAATTAACACACCCTTTGATTAGAACAATAAGAGTTGATCCCGTTGAGTACAACGGACGCGAGGGGTGCTAACACCTTCCTCTCGCGTAATTGAATCACGAACCTAGAATTTGGTTGCGAGACCATGTTCATTCCCTTCTAAGGTTTTCTCGATGTTTTCCTTTCCCCGTTGGGATAAATAAGGTTTGATGGCGACTCTGTCTCATTTTTCACGTAGCGACAAATTGCCTCTCTAAAATCAACTAGAGAATTAAATCCCATACCCCACTTAAAGTTGTAGTCCTAATTGAGATGATATTTCCTAAACTTCTCAAACTTGGGCCTTTCATCACCAGATTCCTCTGGATCTGAACTGTCAAATTCATCACTATAATAATCATCTTCTTCAATTTTCTTGTTGGGCCTATCTAACAATCCACCAACTCTTCCCTCTACATTTATAGGTACAGTTACATCAACTCCATCAAATCCATCTACAAGAGCAGTAACTCTTTCATCCTCACTATCATCTAGCCCTTCAACCACCTTATCTTCTAATCCTTCCATTTTTGTTACCCTATTAATACACTTAGGAACCCATACCCTAAGTTACATGTTCTCAACATCATGTTCAATAAATATATCACCACCAACTTGATTTGAATAAGCATAAACTGCAAAATCGTATGCAACATCATCCTTTCTTATTTGAAAGAAATCAACATCGATTTCCAATATTTTAGTTCACAACCTATAAGTACCTTCCTTATACCCCCACCTATTCACTAAATTGCGAATGGTTTCCATTGTCTAGTTCTCAATGTGTTGCCCAGATACATTTGTATTAACACCCCATCTGTAAATAATCTCGTTTTGCTTGACCATAATAAATTCACCCCATCGTGAAAACTAACATTGAAATGTTGCATATCATGTGAATAAAGGTTTGGATTACATTCAAGTCCTACCGAGTTTCCTTTCGTTTTTTCTTCCTTTTCATTTTCGCATTCCCTTAGCAAGTAGGTATTTAGATAAACACACCCTTTGATTAGAACAACAAGAGTGGATCCCGTTGAGTACAACAGACACGAGGGATGCTAACACCTTCCTCTCGCGTAATTGACTCCCAAACTCAGAATTTGGTTGCGAGACCATGTTCATTCCCTTCTAAGGTTTTCTAGATGTTTTCCTTTCCCCGTTGGGATAAATAAAGTTCGATGGCGACTCTGTGTCATTTTTTTGCATAGCGACAGCTGACAACTTTGTTGTGGACTCTGGTTCCCTATGTGAGTAAATCCTAATGCTTGTATGTTTCTTTTTCATTGGGTGTTTATATTTGTGCTTTTATTTGCTTTATTTACTACATTTACTTGTATTCATTGCATTTGATAATTGCTGTCATATTATTCTGATCTGCTGTTGTGCTGTTGGGTGAGATTGTTCCATGAGAGATAAGCCTACTACCCAGGCTTGAGTACATATATAGGATTAGAGTGGATAGTTGTGTGGCTTGTGTAGTGTCTTGTTATGTTTAGTTGACACTAGACCCACATTCAGAAGAGGTTTTCTTGGGAGATATTATGTCTTGCCTGTCTTATGCATATGACAGGATGCTCCCATATGGAACTTATGACTCTGAGGACCGTTCCTAGGAAATCACTGGAGGCCTCCTTGAGGGATAATAATACCAAACCAGAAATGGTGAACGCATTATCATTTCTCGACCTGAGAGCCTGTTAGACTGATGACCTGCTAGGATGCCTTTTTCCAATACTAGAACTCACACATGAGAGGAGATGGTTTTTTGTAGGGAAACTTTGACCTTCATTATGCCCGGTATTCTAGTATTCTTATCAGTGTAAGCTTTTGAACCCATTGTTCTTGTCAGATTAGACTTTTAAACTTATTTCGTCAGCAACATAGTAGTTATTCAGAATTTGTGGCAACCTCGATCCCATGTTTTGCATTCATGACATTATAACTGCATCTTAACATTCATGTTTCTTTATTTTCAGGGTCTTCATATCTTATACTTGATTCTATTTGTTAAAGTTCATCAAAGGTGGACACTGATCAGAAGAAGAATGTTGTTTACAAGTTTCCAACGACTGTTCTGAGTTCACTTCGCAGTTTGGTCGCTTTGGCAAATCCAGGTGTTTTAGAGGATTTCAAGAAAGAATATGGGGGTATACTGAGTGTTCTTCACACATTCACTAAGTATGAGCATGATGCTATTCATACACTATCTCAATTCTATGACCCTCCATTGAGGTGTTTCACTTTTCTAGACTATCAGTTGGTTCTGACATTGGAAGAGTATGCACTAATTCTGGGAGTTCCTGTTAGGGACAAAACACCTTTCTATAGTTCCAAGGAGGCCCATGAGGATGCTGATATTTCTATCGCTCTTTATTTGATCAAGTCAGTGTTAGTGGATAATATGGCTAGTAAGGGAGGATTTCAAGGATTTCATTTGAGTTACTTGGTGGGTGAAGCCCAAAGGTTTGCTGAGGCTGGTAGTTGGACCATTTTTAATGCTATTCTGGCTCTCTACGTTTATGGGATTTTTTATTCCCCAATATGACAAATTTTGTTGATATGAATGTTGTTTACATTTTGATAATGAAGAATCCACTGCCCATTCTCTTGGGAGATCTCTGTTACTACGTGCATTTCAAGAATGAGAAGAGGAGAGGATGACTTGTTCTTTGTTTTGCACCACTCTTTTGTAAATGGTTTATGAATCATCTTCCTTGTTCCGGAGCTTTCGTAGATACTAAAGATTCCTCGAAGTAGTCTAAAAGGATGATGAGCTTGACTACTAAGGATATTGTTTGGTTTGATTAAAGATTACTCGGTATAGAGGTTATCTACACTTGTGAGGGATTTCCAAATGTACCTCTTGTAGGGAGGAAATATGGTATTAACTATAACCTTTTCCTTGCTATAAGACAATTTGGGTATGCTTTGAGAGACCCACCGAAGGATCAGGATATTGAAGAGTCTTTGTTTTTCCATGGGACAGATGATCATGAGTTAATAAATAAAGTTGTGGGCGCTTGGGTGAATATTCATCGAAGGGGGAAAAATTTCTTAGGAAAGAGTGATTGTAGAGCCTATCCTCCTTACTTGGATTGGATCAAGAAAAAGGTTGAAGCTGCGTATTTTCCTTTCTCTGTAGAGACTCCTTTGTATCCTTTAGTTATTGAGCAGCCTAATTCTGTGGGTATTGAGAAGTACAACAAGCTCTGGGATGAGAAAGAAGAGCACCGTGGAGAGAACGAAGAATTGAAGAGTCAAGTCTCCCATATTAAGCATGCAAAGGGTGAGTTAGGACATGAAGCCAAGGTAAAAACAAAATTACTTGTCGAGAAAGAACAAATGCTAGAGGCGGAAACTAAGAGTAGAGAAAGAATTCATAAAGATCTGAAGAATGCCAACAGTCTCCTCAAACAAAAGAAGAAATAATTAGACAAAGCTTATCTTGAGATCTCTAAGTCCAAAAAATAGTGGAATGCTACTTTGCCATCACATAAGAAGAAGGAAGATGAATTTAAATCTCAAATTGAAGAGTTGAAGAAGCAACTTGAAGATAAAGAGAGGAATATCAGAGAGGAATCTCATAAGCAAGGTGATTTTTGTGCATGAACAAATGAATGACTTGCCACACTCAGTGAAGTAGACTTGGGATGAGGCTCTTAGCTTGTTATTTGTATTAAAATGGGTGAAAGATGTGCATTTGGGTATGGTTGGGTTTGATTATATTCCATAAGGGTTGTTGACTCGTTTGATATAAACGAAAAGATAATATTGAGTTTGACATCATTACTAGTAGTTATCGTTTTCTTCTTAATAATCTATACTCGAAAGACCAAAATTGAGTTTTCTAGGAAGCAAGTCATTGAGGTACCTCATTCTGTTGCAAGTGTAGGAGAATTTTAACTTAGTTTTAAAATTTTGATTAGTATTTCTCCATGTATCCAAAATATTCTTGTGAATGAAAATGTATAAGCATGTTTTAGTCAAGATAGATTTTGGTAAGAGTACTTAACTCAATTACTTTAGAAAAACATAAGAGATGAGTAAATTTTCTTCTAAAATGAAAAAATAAAATGCGATAGTAGTAGAGTTATGGTAAAAACTAATTACCAAGAAAAAGTAAAACTATTCAATATCAAATTTGTAATTTAGTGATTAAATGTCACATGATCACTACTAAGTATACAATGTTGTTTAAAAGATATAATCTTGTATGTGGATTGATTTTTGCGAAATTAGTGTTTAGTGATATATTAATGCAGTGTGACAAAAAATCATTCAAGTCAGGATGCTCGAGTGGTCTAAGGCGCCAGACTCAAGTTTTGTATCATCTGTTAAAGCCATGGCACGAAACCAGTCATAGAGGGTCGAGTTGAAATTTCAAGGTTGGATGATACTTTTTGAAAAAACATATACAAATTCAATTTCTTTCTTTTTCCGAACTTTTTATATAAGTGGCACAACAACTTCAACAATATATTTTTTTTCAAAAAAAGAATAAAATAACACTTTTTTTGTGCCTCTAATTAAAAAAATAGAAAACCAATCAACATGTAATACTTTCATAAAACAGATAAGGAGTGTAATACCCCAAATTTTGCCCTGAGATTATTAGGTTAATTTCGCACGTTATCTCATTCGGCATTACATTGTAAACTAATTGCTAACCATTTTGCTCAGTCTGTTGGTTTTGCAGGAAAAATCATACTGTGGGCGACTTAATTGATGAAGGGAAAAAGGGTCATTAATTTGCAGCCTGGTAACAATTTGTGAAGCTGAGTCGTCATCAGGAGTTCTTCAAGTGGTTGGGGTTTCCATCTCCAAGTCATGTGATTTATTTTAGGACGAGCTGAATTTTACGGCGGTTTTGACGTCAGATTTCTTGTGGCACAACACGTTTTATTCAAGAGCCGAGATTCAGTCGTCAGTTGGACTTCAGAAATGTTGTTTAATTCCTAAACCATATGGAGCTGAATGTGTTGAAATATCAGTAGATTCGGGTTAAATCAGTGCGAGGGTTTGCTTTGAAGAATTTATTTTAACAGACGCATGTTTTCCTGCTTTCTGCTGGTCAACGGTCGAGTTTGGAAGAAAACCGTGGAATTTCGGTTTGTGTTTGAATTGATAATGAGCAGCTAAAGTTTTGATCAGGATTGTTAGTTGAGCTGATTCAAGTTGCCGAGTTAAAGCGATCAAGAGGCGTTTTGAATTTTCAATACAAAAGACAGTTCGTTCTGCCGTTTAGCTGAAATTCCGCTGCTTCTCTGTTCAAGGCTATATTCACTGACTTTATTATCAGACGAGCTCTAACCAGCTGGAGTTAGTCAGATTTGACTTATTTGGATAAGTTTAACCGGGTGACGGGATCGAATGAGTTCATTGGTATGGATGTAATCAGACAAGTTTGATCGGACAAGCTTATTCAATCGAATTTATCTGAAGAAGCTTGATCAATTAAATTTAATTAAAAGAATTTAATTGTTTAAGTCTATTTGGAACAATTTAGTCGGGTCAAGTTAATTAAGTGAATTTATCCGGTTAAGTTTAAGCAGAGGAATTATTGGGAAATTTAATCGAACGAATTTAGTAAGTTAAATTGAATCGGCTGAATTGGTTTGTATGGATTTAAGCAGATGATTTCAGTGGGACGAATTTAATTGGAGGAATTTAATCGATTAAATTTAATTAGTTAAATTTAGTTGGTTGAGTTTATGTGGAGGAATTGAGTCGGATGAGTTCAATTAAGCTAATTTATTCGTTGGAATTAATCGGATAAATTATTTTGGAGAATTTAATCGGGAAATGAATTAATAGAAAAATAGAATTTTTATTTTATTATATTATTTTAATTACAATACAAAAGGAGTTACAATCACATTCTTTTTCCTAATTTCTAAATTCCTAATTTGTCCTAAATGTCTTCAAGGCCGATTTCTTCGAGTTTCCGATTTTTTCCGAACCTGCAAAATAAACGACAAACAAGCAAATTTTTAAATGGTTAGAAAAGTGGTTCCAATACCCTCAGTTTAATTTCATCATTGGGTACGTCGGGAGGGCAACGACAAAGTCGAAGCCAGCTCCCGACTCATTTTCCCAACTCGGCACGAAACCGTGAATCTGCGAAGAGATTTCTGAAAAATTCTCACCAAAATCGCTACCTGAACTTCCTGAAAAATTGCAAAATCCAACAATAATTTCGCAACCTAAATCAACAAATCCAAGCCCACAAGTTAATATAAAGTTCATCCAGAAAGATCAGAAAGGGCGACGAAAAAAAATCGAGAAGGAGAAAAACCTTAAATCACCATCATCAAACTTCATCATGGAGAATCCGATAGGAAAACCCATCATCAATACAACCACAACAACCACGAAAGCCATGGGATCCTCCTCAGAACATTAGTTTCATCACCGACCGGAATCGCCAATACCGTCGACGGAACGAAACCCACCGGATCCGCCGCTTCAAACCTTCATACGAAGGTGAGGAACAAGGCTAATGTTGGCTTGTTTGTTTTGTTTCGCAGATACCGCAAGAGCTAAAGCTCCTAACATGCAAAAATGGACAAGAAAATCAGAAAAAGCTCCAACGGCTCATCCATGGCCGCCACGAGCTTGCAAGAAGAAGAAGAGGGTTAGCAGAAACCTAAAAGCTTCAAACACGCTTCTCTCCTACTCCCTTTTATTTCTGTTCTTTTTTTTTTTAGTTATTATTATTTATATTATTATGTGGTGTCATGATTTTATGTTTTAATAATGATAATTGTATTTTAGTTTAATTCACCCAAAAGCATAACTTAAAAAATCAAACTAAAATTGTTAAAAAAATATTTAACTAAAATCTATAATTAATATTTTGTAAATAACTCATAATTAATCTTCTTGTAGAATAACTAATAATTAATTTTTTTTTATATAAGTCATCACTAATAACTTTTAACTTAGTAACATTTTTAATAACTTATAACTAAAAACCTATTTTTTTATTTTATGTAAAATTAAATCCGTTTCTTTTATATTTCTAGTAATTACTAATAATGTTTGAAAAAAAATTAAATTGACTTTTCTATTAAAAATTAAAGATAATTGTTTTTTATTGATAAAATTAAAAAAAAAAAACTATTATTTTTTTAAAATAAAAGTTCAAAATAGATTATTCCTTTTAAATAAAAATTCAAAAAAATAAAGAATTCACAATCTAGTCGTTTCACTTTGCTGCTGACTGTCATTTAATTCTCGTTTGTCTCTGCTTACTAATCCATGATTTTTATTCATATTTCAATTTTTCGGTTGTAATGATGCGAGGCTATCGTCGGTTTATTTTGTTATTTTTTATGGTTGTAATTTACGCAAGTGATCATCGCTTTACACTTTTTACTGCTTTCGTATTTTCCTCTATTTTCAATGCTGCCATGTAATAATTCGTCATTTGCGTAAATTCACTGCTAATTCCCTTTCGAAGGATTAGGTTTAGCCGTTTGACCGCCGAGTCAATAGCCTTAACCTTTGAATATTTCAAAACCCTAATCGTTTAGGTGTCCCGCCGTGGACCAAAATACCCTTTACCCTAGCTTTAGGTTAAGGAGTCGTCGTACTCTGCATTAGGTTTCCCGCCGTGGAATACCCATCTTACCCTTTTCCAATTAAATTCAATTACAACGCAGAAATAGGAGTCGCCGCACTCCACGTAAGTGCTTCTTAAGAATGCTTACTCCCCATTGAAACCTTGACCATAGTCAAAAAGTTTCTTTTCCTCTCTTTCACGGGGAACTACGATTACTCTGATTTAATCCTTTACATCATATACGTAGGCACAAGATGCAAGTCTTGACGAGTAAACTTAGGACTAACCCTTAGGTCTTTAACCTCACCTTATAACCCTGAACAAATCAAAGATATTAAGATTTCACAAGTTTTACCGAACCATCTAATCAAATTGTTCTATTTCAATTCAATTTAAACTAAACATAATGAAAAAAAACCAAAAGGAATCAAATAAAATAGAATCAAACCAAATCAAACAAAACTAAACATAACCAAGTTGATTCAAACAAATATATAGAGAGAGAATCGAGCCAGATGAAATCAAACAAACAAGAAGTCCAAATGACAAAACAGAGGGAAAAGGAAAGGTATATATGACCAATTCCTTAACCAAAAGGAACCAATTGAAGTTGTGTATGATCCAATCTCGATCTTTAAGCACACAAAATGAGAAACAACATGTAGCAAACAAATTAGTAATTCAACAAAAGAATTTTTTTCTTCAATAAAAATCAAACCAAACACATTCCTAGACTTATGAGAAATAAATAATGAAAGGGATGCATAATTAACGGAGGATTAAAAAACAAGTTATAATTTATGTCAATAACTTTGGCTTGATGCCTTTTTTTCTTTCATGTTTCACAAAATATATATAATAGCTAAAACATTTGCGGCTAATAACTAAAAACTAAGGGGATTAAATCAATCCTTGACTTGTATCTAATTTTATCAAACCTATTATATGAAAGAGGATGAATATATTTAAAGGGAATAAATCAGTTTCCTATGTCTCTAGTTTGTCTAACCTATATTGGGAAAGATTATAAAATAATTAGACAAAGATATTATTTCTTAACAGGCAGTTGATACCATCATTAAAGGTATAAATAAATGAAATAAAAGCATGAGTCTTAAAGATAAAATTTGAATCTTATTCTTTTCACGTCCCCCTATTTTATCGAGGAATAAACAACTTACTTTATAACTGATAAAGACGTTGAATGAAAAATTAACTTTTCAACTGATGTCATGTGTTCCCAGACTAGTATCTCATTAAAATATTTAACATCTCCATCTTTTTGTTCTAAAATTTTAAGAAATTATATTGTTTGTATCATATATTTTAGGATATGGCTAGACTAAACATGATTAGTAGTTTTTGTAGGATTGTTATTGAACATTTTATCCTTTTACTCCATAACTATTTTTGTCTTATTGATATACATAAGTCATGGTACCAAAGGACTAAAGATTACAATATCTTCACTTCGATTTCCTTGAAAATCATCTACATTGCGATCAAGTAAACCATATTTCAAACACAATAATAGTAGTCTACTAATGGTAAGTCAATGAAAACAACAGTATCTTTGTGGTATCCTATGTTCTAAAACTATTATACAAAAATAACTTTTCAATAATTTATTCTCTTATTTGAAATTATTTAGAGCTGAAAATAACATATTTCAAAACCGATTTTTGGACTTAAGCTACAAGTTTTTTTAATTGTGCGATGATATTCTCCGAAGGATAAAATTTGGCACAAAAGCCTGTGCCACACTAAATTTGTTTGAGTTAGGCACATCAATTGTTAATTTCAAAAACTTGGCCTTTGGTCATCTTAAATGTAATATTAATGTGTCCTTTTTGTCAATACTATAAGTTCCTTATAAAAGGTATGTGCATCCAAGAGGATTAAGGTAATTTTTGTGCATGAAAAAATGAATGACTTGCCACACTCAGTGAAGTAGACTTGGGATGAGGCTCTTAGCTTGCTATCAGTATTAAAATGGGTGAAAGATATGCATTTGGGTATGGTTGGGTTTGAATTATATTCCATAAGAGTTGTTGACTGTTTGATATCAACGAAAAGATAATATTGAGTTTGGCATCATTACTAGTAGTTATCGTTTTCTTCTTAATAATATGTACACGAAAGACCAAGATAGAGTTTTCTAGGAAGCAAGTCATTGAGGTACCTCATTCTATTGCAAGAGTAGGAGAATTTTAACTCAGTTTTAAAATTTTGATTAGTATTTCTTCATGTATCCAAAATATTCTTGTGAACGAAAATGTATAAACATGTTTTAGTCAAGATAGATTTTGGTAAGAGTACTTAACTCAATTACTTTAGAAAAACATAAAAGGTGAGTAAATTTTCTTCTAAAGAAAAAATAAAATGCGATAGTAGTAGAGTTATGGTAAAAACTAATTACCAAATAAAAGTAAAACTATTAAATATCAAAACTTTAATTTAGATATTAAATGTCACATGATCAATACTAAGTATATAATGTTGTTAAAAAGATATAATCTTGCACGTGGATTGATTTTTGCAAAATTAGTGTATAGTGATATATTAACACATTGTGAGAAAGAATCATACAAAAGTCAGGATGGCCGAGTGGTCTAAGGCGCCAGACTCAAGTTCTGGTCTTCGTGAGAGGGCGTGGGTTCAAATCCCACTTCTGACATTTTTTTCGTTAAATTTATTTTTGATATGTTTCTAATTTGTTTCTGCATTAAGTCGTGTATCATCGGTTAAAACCATGGCACGAAACCAATCATAGAGCGTCGAGTTGAAATTTCAAAGTTGGATGATACTTGTTGAAAAAAATATACAAATTAAATTTCTTTCTTTTTCCAAACTTTTTACATAAGTGGCGCAACAACTTCACCAATATACTTTTTCTCAAAAAATAATAAAATAACACTTTTTGTGTGCCTCAAATTGAAAGAATAGAAAAATCATTTACGCATCAACATGTATTACTCTCATAAAACAGACTAGGAGAATCACCAAATGCATAAGAATCGTTCACAACGAACACAAAATTAAGAACTAATCTCAACTAACACAAATTAATGACCAGAAAGCAGCAACAAATATAGAATAGACGAAATCAAGATATGACAACTGAAAACTCAGAACTAAAGAACACAAATGATCCACAACCTAAATGTGACCAATAATCACTATCTTAATTCTTAAAAATCAATAATTGTGAACACAAAATCAGTAGACGACACATATTATCAAGCCATTAATTGTTTATATTTTGGAAGAAGTATTTTCGAAATGAAAACAGACGAGAATCAAAAGAAAGGAATTCAAGAGAAGACTAGTGGGGTGTAACTGAACAAATCCAAGATATTAAGATTTCACAAGTTTTACCAAACCATCTAATCAAATTGTTCTATTTCAATTCAATTTAAACTAAACATAATGCAAACAAACCAAAAGGAACCAAATCAAATAGAATCAAACCAAAATCAAACAAAACTAAACATAACCAAGCTGATTCAAACAAATATATATAGAGAGAGAATCGAGCCAGATGAAATCAAACAGACAAGAAGTCCGAATAACAAAACAGAGGGAAAAGGAAGGGTATATATGACCAATTCCTTAACCAATAGTGAGATAGTCAATTGAAGTTGTATATGATCCAATCTCGATCTTTAAGCACACAAAATGAGAAACAACATGTAGCAAACAAATTAGTAATTCAACGAAAGAATTTTTTTCTTCAATAAAAATCAAACCAAACACATTCCTAGACTTATGGGAAATAAATAATGAAAGGGATGCATAATTAACGGAGGATTAAAAAACAAGTTATAATTTATGTCAATAACTTTGTATTGATGCCTTTTTTTTCTTTCATGTTTCACAAAATATATATAATAGCTAAAACATTTGCGGCTAATAACTAAAAATTAAGGGGATTAAATCAATCCTTGATTTGTATCTAATTTTATCAAACCTATTATATGAAAGAGGATAAATATATTTAAAGGGAATAAATCAATTTCCTATATGTCTCTAATTTGTCTAACCTATATTGGGAAAGATTATAAAATAATTAGACAAAGATATTATTTCTTAACAGGCAGTTGATACCATCATTAAAGGTATAAATAAACGAAATAAAAGCATGAGTCTTAAAGATAAAATTTGAATCTTATTCTTTTCACGTTCCCCTATTTTATCGAGGAATAAACAACTTACTTTATAACTGATAAAGACGTTGAATGAAAAAATTAACTTTTCAACTGATGTCATGTGTTCCCGGACTAGTATCTCATTAAAATATTTAACATCTCCATCTTTTTGTTCTAAAATTTTAAGAAATTATATTGTTTGTATCATATATTTTAGGATATGGCTAGACTAAACATGATTAGTAGTTTTTGTAGGATTGTTATTGAACATTTTATCCTTTTACTCCATAACTATTTTTGTCTTATTGATATACATAAGTCATGGTACCAAAGGACTAAAAATTACAATATCTTCACTTCGATTTCCTTGAAAATCATCTACATTGCGATCAAGTAAACCATATTTCAAACACAATAATAGTAGTCTACTAATGGTAAGTCAATGAAAACAACAGTATCTTTGTGGTATCCTATGTTCTAAAACTACTTGACAAAAATAACTTTTCAATAATTTATTCTCTTATTTGAAATTATTTAGAGCTGAAAATAACATATTTCAAAACCGATTTTTGGACTTAAGCTACAAGTTTTTTTAATTGTGCGATGATATTCCCCGAAGGATAAAATTTGGCACAAAAGCCTGTGCCACACTAAATTTGTTTGAGTTAGGCACATCAATTGTTAATTTCAAAAACTTGGCCTTTGGTCATCTTAAATGTAATATTAATGTGTCCTTTTTGTCAATACTATAAGTTCCTTATAAAAGGTATGTGCATCCAAGAGGATTAAGGTAATTTTTGTGCATGAAAAAATGAATGACTTGCCACACTCAGTGAAGTAGACTTGGGATGAGGCTCTTAGCTTGCTATCAATATTAAAATGGGTGAAAGATATGCATTTGGGTATGGTTGGGTTTGAATTATATTCCATAAGAGTTGTTGACTGTTTGATATCAACGAAAAGATAATATTGAGTTTGGCATCATTACTAGTAGTTATCGTTTTCTTCTTAATAATATGTACACGAAAGACCAAGATAGAGTTTTCTAGGAAGCAAGTCATTGAGGTACCTCATTCTATTGCAAGAGTAGGAGAATTTTAACTCAGTTTTAAAATTTTGATTAGTATTTCTTCATGTATCCAAAATATTCTTGTGAACGAAAATGTATAAACATGTTTTAGTCAAGATAGATTTTGGTAAGAGTACTTAACTCAATTACTTTAGAAAAACATAAAAGGTGAGTAAATTTTCTTCTAAAGAAAAAATAAAATGCGATAGTAGTAGAGTTATGGTAAAAACTAATTACCAAATAAAAGTAAAACTATTAAATATCAAAACTTTAATTTAGATATTAAATGTCACATGATCAATACTAAGTATACAATGTTGTTAAAAAGATATAATCTTGCACGTGGATTGATTTTTGCAAAATTAGTGTATAGTGATATATTAACACATTGTGAGAAAGAATCATACAAAAGTCAGGATGGCCGAGTGGTCTAAGGCGCCAGACTCAAGTTCTGGTCTTCGTGAGAGGGCGTGGGTTCAAATCCCACTTCTGACATTTTTTTCGTTAAATTTATTTTTGATATGTTTCTAATTTGTTTCCGCATTAAGTCGTGTATCATCGGTTAAAACCATGGCACGAAACCAATCATAGAGCGTCGAGTTGAAATTTCAAAGTTGGATGATACTTGTTGAAAAAAATATACAAATTAAATTTCTTTCTTTTTCCAAACTTTTTACATAAGTGGCGCAACAACTTCACCAATATACTTTTTCTCAAAAAATAATAAAATAACACTTTTTGTGTGCCTCAAATTGAAAGAATAGAAAAATCATTTACGCATCAACATGTATTACTCTCATAAAACAGACTAGGAGAATCACCAAATGCATAAGAATCGTTCACAACGAACACAAAATTAAGAACTAATCTCAACTAACACAAATTAATGACCAGAAAGCAGCAACAAATATAGAATAGACGAAATCAAGATATGACAACTGAAAACTCAGAACTAAAGAACACAAATGATCCACAACCTAAATGTGACCAATAATCACTATCTTAATTCTTAAAAATCAATAATTGTGAACACAAAATCAGTAGACGACACATATTATCAAGCCATTAATTGTTTATATTTTGGAAGAAGTATTTTCGAAATGAAAACAGACGAGAATCAAAAGAAAGGAATTCAAGAGAAGACTAGTGGGGTGTAACTGAACAAATCCAAGATATTAAGATTTCACAAGTTTTACCAAACCATCTAATCAAATTGTTCTATTTCAATTCAATTTAAACTAAACATAATGCAAACAAACCAAAAGGAACCAAATCAAATAGAATCAAACCAAAATCAAACAAAACTAAACATAACCAAGCTGATTCAAACAAATATATATAGAGAGAGAATCGAGCCAGATGAAATCAAACAGACAAGAAGTCCGAATAACAAAACAGAGGGAAAAGGAAGGGTATATATGACCAATTCCTTAACCAATAGTGAGATAGTCAATTGAAGTTGTATATGATCCAATCTCGATCTTTAAGCACACAAAATGAGAAACAACATGTAGCAAACAAATTAGTAATTCAACGAAAGAATTTTTTTCTTCAATAAAAATCAAACCAAACACATTCCTAGACTTATGGGAAATAAATAATGAAAGGGATGCATAATTAACGGAGGATTAAAAAACAAGTTATAATTTATGTCAATAACTTTGTATTGATGCCTTTTTTTTCTTTCATGTTTCACAAAATATATATAATAGCTAAAACATTTGCGGCTAATAACTAAAAATTAAGGGGATTAAATCAATCCTTGATTTGTATCTAATTTTATCAAACCTATTATATGAAAGAGGATAAATATATTTAAAGGGAATAAATCAATTTCCTATATGTCTCTAATTTGTCTAACCTATATTGGGAAAGATTATAAAATAATTAGACAAAGATATTATTTCTTAACAGGCAGTTGATACCATCATTAAAGGTATAAATAAACGAAATAAAAGCATGAGTCTTAAAGATAAAATTTGAATCTTATTCTTTTCACGTTCCCCTATTTTATCGAGGAATAAACAACTTACTTTATAACTGATAAAGACGTTGAATGAAAAAATTAACTTTTCAACTGATGTCATGTGTTCCCGGACTAGTATCTCATTAAAATATTTAACATCTCCATCTTTTTGTTCTAAAATTTTAAGAAATTATATTGTTTGTATCATATATTTTAGGATATGGCTAGACTAAACATGATTAGTAGTTTTTGTAGGATTGTTATTGAACATTTTATCCTTTTACTCCATAACTATTTTTGTCTTATTGATATACATAAGTCATGGTACCAAAGGACTAAAAATTACAATATCTTCACTTCGATTTCCTTGAAAATCATCTACATTGCGATCAAGTAAACCATATTTCAAACACAATAATAGTAGTCTACTAATGGTAAGTCAATGAAAACAACAGTATCTTTGTGGTATCCTATGTTCTAAAACTACTTGACAAAAATAACTTTTCAATAATTTATTCTCTTATTTGAAATTATTTAGAGCTGAAAATAACATATTTCAAAACCGATTTTTGGACTTAAGCTACAAGTTTTTTTAATTGTGCGATGATATTCCCCGAAGGATAAAATTTGGCACAAAAGCCTGTGCCACACTAAATTTGTTTGAGTTAGGCACATCAATTGTTAATTTCAAAAACTTGGCCTTTGGTCATCTTAAATGTAATATTAATGTGTCCTTTTTGTCAATACTATAAGTTCCTTATAAAAGGTATGTGCATCCAAGAGGATTAAGGTAATTTTTGTGCATGAAAAAATGAATGACTTGCCACACTCAGTGAAGTAGACTTGGGATGAGGCTCTTAGCTTGCTATCAATATTAAAATGGGTGAAAGATATGCATTTGGGTATGGTTGGGTTTGAATTATATTCCATAAGAGTTGTTGACTGTTTGATATCAACGAAAAGATAATATTGAGTTTGGCATCATTACTAGTAGTTATCGTTTTCTTCTTAATAATATGTACACGAAAGACCAAGATAGAGTTTTCTAGGAAGCAAGTCATTGAGGTACCTCATTCTATTGCAAGAGTAGGAGAATTTTAACTCAGTTTTAAAATTTTGATTAGTATTTCTTCATGTATCCAAAATATTCTTGTGAACGAAAATGTATAAACATGTTTTAGTCAAGATAGATTTTGGTAAGAGTACTTAACTCAATTACTTTAGAAAAACATAAAAGGTGAGTAAATTTTCTTCTAAAGAAAAAATAAAATGCGATAGTAGTAGAGTTATGGTAAAAACTAATTACCAAATAAAAGTAAAACTATTAAATATCAAAACTTTAATTTAGATATTAAATGTCACATGATCAATACTAAGTATACAATGTTGTTAAAAAGATATAATCTTGCACGTGGATTGATTTTTGCAAAATTAGTGTATAGTGATATATTAACACATTGTGAGAAAGAATCATACAAAAGTCAGGATGGCCGAGTGGTCTAAGGCGCCAGACTCAAGTTCTGGTCTTCGTGAGAGGGCGTGGGTTCAAATCCCACTTCTGACATTTTTTTCGTTAAATTTATTTTTGATATGTTTCTAATTTGTTTCCGCATTAAGTCGTGTATCATCGGTTAAAACCATGGCACGAAACCAATCATAGAGCGTCGAGTTGAAATTTCAAAGTTGGATGATACTTGTTGAAAAAAATATACAAATTAAATTTCTTTCTTTTTCCAAACTTTTTACATAAGTGGCGCAACAACTTCACCAATATACTTTTTCTCAAAAAATAATAAAATAACACTTTTTGTGTGCCTCAAATTGAAAGAATAGAAAAATCATTTACGCATCAACATGTATTACTCTCATAAAACAGACTAGGAGAATCACCAAATGCATAAGAATCGTTCACAACGAACACAAAATTAAGAACTAATCTCAACTAACACAAATTAATGACCAGAAAGCAGCAACAAATATAGAATAGACGAAATCAAGATATGACAACTGAAAACTCAGAACTAAAGAACACAAATGATCCACAACCTAAATGTGACCAATAATCACTATCTTAATTCTTAAAAATCAATAATTGTGAACACAAAATCAGTAGACGACACATATTATCAAGCCATTAATTGTTTATATTTTGGAAGAAGTATTTTCGAAATGAAAACAGACGAGAATCAAAAGAAAGGAATTCAAGAGAAGACTAGTGGGGTGTAACTGAACAAATCCAAGATATTAAGATTTCACAAGTTTTACCAAACCATCTAATCAAATTGTTCTATTTCAATTCAATTTAAACTAAACATAATGCAAACAAACCAAAAGGAACCAAATCAAATAGAATCAAACCAAAATCAAACAAAACTAAACATAACCAAGCTGATTCAAACAAATATATATATAGAGAGAGAATCGAGCCAGATGAAATCAAACAGACAAGAAGTCCGAATAACAAAACAGAGGGAAAAGGAAGGGTATATATGACCAATTCCTTAACCAATAGTGAGATAGTCAATTGAAGTTGTATATGATCCAATCTCGATCTTTAAGCACACAAAATGAGAAACAACATGTAGCAAACAAATTAGTAATTCAACGAAAGAATTTTTTTCTTCAATAAAAATCAAACCAAACACATTCCTAGACTTATGGGAAATAAATAATGAAAGGGATGCATAATTAACGGAGGATTAAAAAACAAGTTATAATTTATGTCAATAACTTTGTATTGATGCCTTTTTTTTCTTTCATGTTTCACAAAATATATATAATAGCTAAAACATTTGCGGCTAATAACTAAAAATTAAGGGGATTAAATCAATCCTTGATTTGTATCTAATTTTATCAAACCTATTATATGAAAGAGGATAAATATATTTAAAGGGAATAAATCAATTTCCTATATGTCTCTAATTTGTCTAACCTATATTGGGAAAGATTATAAAATAATTAGACAAAGATATTATTTCTTAACAGGCAGTTGATACCATCATTAAAGGTATAAATAAACGAAATAAAAGCATGAGTCTTAAAGATAAAATTTGAATCTTATTCTTTTCACGTTCCCCTATTTTATCGAGGAATAAACAACTTACTTTATAACTGATAAAGACGTTGAATGAAAAAATTAACTTTTCAACTGATGTCATGTGTTCCCGGACTAGTATCTCATTAAAATATTTAACATCTCCATCTTTTTGTTCTAAAATTTTAAGAAATTATATTGTTTGTATCATATATTTTAGGATATGGCTAGACTAAACATGATTAGTAGTTTTTGTAGGATTGTTATTGAACATTTTATCCTTTTACTCCATAACTATTTTTGTCTTATTGATATACATAAGTCATGGTACCAAAGGACTAAAGATTACAATATCTTCACTTCGATTTCCTTGAAAATCATCTACATTGCGATCAAGTAAACCATATTTCAAACACAATAATAGTAGTCTACTAATGGTAAGTCAATGAAAACAACAGTATCTTTGTGGTATCCTATGTTCTAAAACTACTTGACAAAAATAACTTTTCAATAATTTATTCTCTTATTTGAAATTATTTAGAGCTGAAAATAACATATTTCAAAACCGATTTTTGGACTTAAGCTACAAGTTTTTTTAATTGTGCGATGATATTCCCCGAAGGATAAAATTTGGCACAAAAGCCTGTGCCACACTAAATTTGTTTGAGTTAGGCACATCAATTGTTAATTTCAAAAACTTGGCCTTTGGTCATCTTAAATGTAATATTAATGTGTCCTTTTTGTCAATACTATAAGTTCCTTATAAAAGGTATGTGCATCCAAGAGGATTAAGGTAATTTTTGTGCATGAAAAAATGAATGACTTGCCACACTCAGTGAAGTAGACTTGGGATGAGGCTCTTAGCTTGCTATCAGTATTAAAATGGGTGAAAGATATGCATTTGGGTATGGTTGGGTTTGAATTATATTCCATAAGAGTTGTTGACTGTTTGATATCAACGAAAAGATAATATTGAGTTTGGCATCATTACTAGTAGTTATCGTTTTCTTCTTAATAATATGTACACGAAAGACCAAGATAGAGTTTTCTAGGAAGCAAGTCATTGAGGTACCTCATTCTATTGCAAGAGTAGGAGAATTTTAACTCAGTTTTAAAATTTTGATTAGTATTTCTTCATGTATCCAAAATATTCTTGTGAACGAAAATGTATAAACATGTTTTAGTCAAGATAGATTTTGGTAAGAGTACTTAACTCAATTACTTTAGAAAAACATAAAAGGTGAGTAAATTTTCTTCTAAAGAAAAAATAAAATGCGATAGTAGTAGAGTTATGGTAAAAACTAATTACCAAATAAAAGTAAAACTATTAAATATCAAAACTTTAATTTAGATATTAAATGTCACATGATCAATACTAAGTATACAATGTTGTTAAAAAGATATAATCTTGCACGTGGATTGATTTTTGCAAAATTAGTGTATAGTGATATATTAACACATTGTGAGAAAGAATCATACAAAAGTCAGGATGGCCGAGTGGTCTAAGGCGCCAGACTCAAGTTCTGGTCTTCGTGAGAGGGCGTGGGTTCAAATCCCACTTCTGACATTTTTTTCGTTAAATTTATTTTTGATATGTTTCTAATTTGTTTCCGCATTAAGTCGTGTATCATCGGTTAAAACCATGGCACGAAACCAATCATAGAGCGTCGAGTTGAAATTTCAAAGTTGGATGATACTTGTTGAAAAAAATATACAAATTAAATTTCTTTCTTTTTCCAAACTTTTTACATAAGTGGCGCAACAACTTCACCAATATACTTTTTCTCAAAAAATAATAAAATAACACTTTTTGTGTGCCTCAAATTGAAAGAATAGAAAAATCATTTACGCATCAACATGTATTACTCTCATAAAACAGACTAGGAGAATCACCAAATGCATAAGAATCGTTCACAACGAACACAAAATTAAGAACTAATCTCAACTAACACAAATTAATGACCAGAAAGCAGCAACAAATATAGAATAGACG